>WOGR01000208.1:3825-29713 GCA_015342045.1 Leptinotarsa lineolata | reverse complement strand
CCGATCTGATTGTACACCTCGAGCAGTCGAGGTATTAACACCACAAATTTGAAATCTATTTATCAGCGATCGCAAAGTTTATAAATTTTTTTCAACATAGTATCTGTATCAATACAGTGAATCTGCTACATTCGCCAAAAAAGTAGTTTTTGGAATTAAAACATCCATCAAATAACCTTATCGTTTCGGGCACATTCAATTGCCCTACAAAAAAAGTTATCGGAAGGTGTAGAGATTTTGGGACTTGGAATAATATTCAAAGTTCACTACACTTTCCGACAAACAACTGACAAATTTTGTGGTAGCAATAAATCACTGGAATTCAGGTGAAACTTGAAGAAGTGAATAGAATGCACTCCCCGGGATCGGAACTCGGAGAATGAAACATGTCGTCCAAAGAGCATTTCATGAAAATTAAACTCAAATCTACAGATATGCCTTCTCCAAAAGAGAAATCCAAGAAAAAAGATTCTAAAGGAAGATCTGCAACCCCAATACGCTGGGATGCGGATTCGGATATAGAATAAACTACAAGCGACACCATGAGACTTTCACGCCCTGCAAATACAGGGGAAAAACTAAAATCGAATACTCAGGACACATTTCAAAGTGAATATGTCACTGAGCAAAAAAGGAGGATACCTACATACCCTCTAGACACAATGCTGGTGAATAATTCGCAACAAGTCAGAAAGCCATTGAAAAAGATCAAGATAAAGCAGAAATGGCGGAAAAATCACACTCCGTTCTAGCATTTCAACTTTCGTGGATTCCAGACTATGCAGAATTTGACGCCGGAACCTTTAGACAAGCAGAAAGGGCTGACAAATGAATAAATAGTTTCATCACCCAGAAGGCAAAAAGGGGTTATTAACTTTTATGCAAAGATACTTCAATCGAAAAACCACCAGGAGAGAATCAAAGAAGACCTATGTGAGTACTTACTCCAAATAAAACCTTCCCCTAGAGGGGACTCAGCTACACCATATGTGGTAAACAAGCACCCCCAGAAAGAAAGCTCGAAGATAAATGCCGAAAAGTACTAGAGGCCATCTGAAACACCTGGTCGAGACCTAAAATTCAAAATCAATGGATAAAACTCAAAAGTGCCTAAGAAAGAGCAAAATATACAAATACACTCAAGAATATCGCTTCACTTTTGTTTCTCACTGCTGCAAAAAATTTAAATTTGATCAATTGGACTTCAGAAACGCGTTTAATTATCAAGTTTGATATAAAAAGTCGCTTTATTCTTATTGTAACCTTTATAAAACTTTCCTGCACTGAACATATCTTCAGTCAAACCTCAAACATTGAATGCTATACGCTTTATAACAGTGTTCAGTTACTGTAACGACAATCACACATATCTCGTAACAGTAGCTTTCAATAAAGACACATTTTTAAAGATGCTTATCTTAATAACGTTAAACGATATCCATTTGAAATTTTTGCTATTGTATTCTGATAAAAACTATCAAAATATGTAAAAAATTCAC
This sequence comes from Leptinotarsa lineolata, assembly GCA_015342045.1. Taxonomy (NCBI): domain Eukaryota; kingdom Metazoa; phylum Arthropoda; class Insecta; order Coleoptera; family Chrysomelidae; genus Leptinotarsa; species Leptinotarsa lineolata. Next base: position 28,214 of record WOGR01000208.1, on the reverse strand, counting down.
AAAATTAGATTTAACTGAACGACTCTGTTATTGAGTCTCTGGGCGCATATGTATTTAACTATAATTTGAATCTTTAGTGAAAGTTGAAGTTACTTCTACATCAAAATTTCTTTCATTTTATTTGCCCACCATTTATCTGAATGAATTTGTTTAAATATCTCAAACCGCGAGAAAAGCAGGTGATTCGATTCGATATCAATGAAAACGTTTTTTGAGGTATAATTTCTATTTTTTCGATGAATAAACTGTTTGAATGCCGTTTTGCTATGGAAGGTAGGAGTTAAGACTATCAATATGATGGAATTGGCCGATACATACTTGATGAAAATCCATAACTTACGTATTCAAAAAACACTTTGTGTTTTTTGAATACGTAACTCAGTCTTCACTTCGGGCGTGTCTTCACTAACTCAGTTAGTGAAGACACGCCCGAAGAAGCCATTGTATGGCGAAACACGTGTTGCGTTATTGTAAAACTGTTTAATGAAAATCTCACAAAGTGTTTCATGAATAAGTGAAGTTGAATAGCGTTAAATTCGTTCTTACTTCTCTTTGTGTTCAATTAAAAATTGGCCTTTGTACTACCACAACTTATTACTCACCAATATTGCTTGTTGAGCCACCATAGTTCCTGATATCTAAACCGATGAGTCATGGTTACCTAATCCGGGGTAAAGTCAGAAGGGAATCCTATGAATCGAGATCCAAAAGGAATCGATTTATTTTCTAATAAAAATATATGTATGAAGGAGAATACCTTTAATCGGTTATAAAGATAAGTTTATACCGGAGATTTATTTCATGCTAGATATCTCATATATGAGAGTATCTCTCTTGATATATGTTTACTTGTGACATAAATCTGATACATGAAATGTATGACATTTCTACTGAGAGCAAATTTCACTATAAGTATCATCTTGTTTATTTGAAGGTGATTGACAATGGTTCGTGGTGAATTTCATCAGTTCGGACTTCCATTGTCTAATACTGTATAAAATAATTTGAAATCCCTGAAATAACCAGTACAATACAATTTTCACACAACCAATTGTAATGTTGATAAGAAAAGTAAACGTTTCTAAAAATTTTTGCAACTGCTAATAATAATAATAAAATTATTCAACTAAACTACTTACCTTGTAGATAGAAAACAAGTCCAACCGACTATTTCACTAAACGATTGATCAATAACTTTTTAAAAATAAAACTAAAATGAACTAACTTCAATAAATCGAGAACACACCTTTTTCAACAATGAAGTTAAATAAGTCAACTTAAATCGAAAATACAATTTGACTGTACTATAACTTGGAATCATATAGACGTGCGCTAGATCAATCTTCAACCGAGCACTACTACAAATCAATTAAGTTTTTAAAAAGCTAATTATGGAATAAAAGTACTTGAAAAATATGTATCTCGAAGTATTATAAACAGTATATTATGCAATCCCTATATTGTGTATCGCTTGGTGGTCGATAAACGCAGCGTATGAATTTAGTGATCTGTGATATTATTTTGAACCACATAACATCAAAGTTTTGGGGTTCCAGCATTTCCTCTCATTGACAGGAGAGATCGCTTCTGATAAAAAAGGATATTCCAAAGTTACGTTTGAATCGGGTTTGAATCATAGCCGGGATAAAGAAAATTGACGGGGTTTGTTGAAGCACTGACTTTGGTTTCTGTGAGTGCAAGAATATGAGGACTATTTATTTGCAGATGTTGTTGCACCGAGTTTATATTTTAGTTGAAACCTCTGATGTTGCGGAAACCGATTTTTAAGTTGCTAAAGGGCTTCTTAGCAACTGCAGTTACCATGCTATTTCCCTGTGGACTGCTGTTTGGAGGACCCTGCTGACTATCGGGAATAGTGGTTTTCGAATAACTTCTGCAGGATGATGCCCTCGAATCAGCCCCCACCCGGAGACCCGATTGGAGAGCTAATATTTCAATCATTTTAGGTTTACTTGTAAGTTTCGAAACCGCATTCCATGAGTTCTCTTACATGTATCCCTTCAGGAATTTACTAAGAAAATACTACTTATATAGAATATGACCTTCGAAACAAACACAGACTTACCTTTCCCAATGTACTTACTTACACAGTAGGATCTGGCAAATACCCACCAAAAAACAAATACTTTTCTGGGTAATACCATTTTTTAATTCTGTAAGTTTTGGTACTCGGGATGCCCTTGACTTGCTTGGGACTTTGTTCATGAGATGAAAATGTTACTTCACTGTAGTTAATACAGACCTCGCCTCAGACAAAGATTTATTTCAGAGTGCTTCTAGGAAGACTTCAAAGAGAGTTCCAAATTTTGTTTTGAATTTTAATCTAGTTTTGCAAAATTATTCCTGTTTGCAGATGCTCTGCAAACAGGAATAATTTTGAATTTGGAGATAATTACTAGCGAAAAAAGATGTTTCTTCAACCCCTCCTAATAAAAAATGAAAGAATTATAATAATTATATTCACAATTACAAAAATATTTACAAAAATACAATTTCGGTAGTATGTACATATCAAATAGAAGATTATACAATTTACATACATACAAAGCAATAAATATATACTTCATAAGGATTAACCTCCATGTATTATTAACAAACATGTTCATAAAATTTTTTGCTGTAAGTTGGTGCAAGAAAGGGGTCTAGCCCCCTAAAAATTTCTCGAGAGCTGGAAATCGTTTTCATTTCCCTTGGGGGCCCTGAATAACAGGTATATAAGTTTGCGACAGTTTCTAGGTTGTGTTTCAGATTTGAGAGCCTAAAAACCGCAAAATTATAACAATTTTTTCAGTTTTTCGCATGTTACTTTTTTAAAGAGCATTAAATTCCGCGTCGAATGGCCTTTGAAGCATCGAAATCGGTTCAGCTGCAACCGCTCGTCAAAGATGACTCATTTAATTAGTAATTATTGCCTTGCTTAAATGAACAACTATCGTTCTCATATTCTCTCCCCTGTATTATTGTGCTGAGATCTTCTGGTACCTGATTAAGGATTCTTCGGGTACTATAGTTACCTATGTAATCAGATCTCAAATTTGGCGCTACGACCTTTTTTGGTTTAAAATGCATGTCTGGTGTGAGCCAATTTCAAAAAGCATCCGATTTAGTATTAAATCTAGGAAAACTTTGATCCTACAATATTTTCCAATCGGAGCACCCATTTTCAACCTACAGGTGTTATGAGGTTGAGGGTTGTCAACTTTTTAGCGAAGTTGGTAAAAATCGCCTATCTTTGACGGGCGACTGCGGTTGGACCATTCAATGTCTTGAACATTATTCGACGCAAAATTTAATGCTCATCAAATTAGAAAAGAGTGACATTTTCTATAGGATGTGTACTTATCGGGTTATACGCGAAAATTAGGCTCTCAAATCTAAAACACAACCTAGAAACCGTCGCAAACTTATATTCCCGGACAGGACTACCAAGAGGGATTAAAACAATTTTAAGGGCTAGAACACTAATTTTTCTGGACTAATTGAAATAATGAATATTTTACAAACCATACCCAGATGTTTACTCTCCTTTTTCCAAGACAGTAAGAATTTTTGAACAAGAATGACACAATTCAGGACAATGAAAGGCAATAAATTCATTTGGCTGTGTCATGCTAAAACACAGAATGTGAAAGCTGATAATTCGTCAACCAAGAAAAAAGTAAAAATAGAAGTAATACTGTGTGTTTTGATGATGCTATATCTCCAGTTTTGGTATGGATCAGCCGATTTGTAAGACAATCTATTGAAGATATCATAAATGGCGAGGATAAACACGGTATTACACTGGTTATACTCTTGGTTTGGGTATTTTTTCGTTAACAGTCACCCCGTTATGAACGATAGCCCTCAGAAGTTGAAACTTGTGCAAATTAAGCATTAACGTGGTCTCATTTTTCAAGTGCGATTTCTATCACGAAAACCTTTCATTTTGAAGTTGATTTATTTATTTAGGTTATTATAACAGATATAGTTAAGAGGGTGAGTGATCATTTTTTCTTAATCATTGAATCATTAAGAATGTTATATGATTTTCAAGGTGACTTGAGATCTTGAAAATCAGGATCAAGCTTGAGCTTTATCGACCATAAAATTTTTGAAAATTTCAGAAAAGAAATATCCTATTGCTTCAACCTGGAAAAAATATTGTCTTTTGAAATGATTCGAATTATAACTATGAAATAGAAAACAATGTGTTGAAATAAGTATTTGGTTGAATTTGAAACTAGTGCCATTGATATAGGTGTACCAAAAAGTTCAATACTTTGACTTGTACTGTTTATCATGTTTACTAATAATTTACCATATTATACAGGGAATCCTAATGTTACTATGTTTGTAGGTGACACAATTTTTCAGCTGGTTCAAATGCCTTATATATTGAATCAAAAGCACATCCAATTCTAAATATGTCGGGTGAATAGCTACCTGTAAATAATCTGTTCCTGAATATAACAAAAACGAATTTTCATCCATGGCAAAAATTTATAGAATACAGGATATAACGATAGTATCAGAACGCCTCAAACAAAACAATTCGATGAAATTTCTAGGGTATATCCCTAGAAGGAGGACCTGAAATGGGGTTCATCATTCTAAGCTAATATCAACTGTAAGAAATGTATCTATCCGAAAATATATATCATCATTGATTAAATTTATTTATTACAGTGAAATTGACAATCGATCACAATACGATATCTTGCTCTGTGAAATTTCTTCAGTAAATAAAAAACAATAATTAAATGTTGACATCTTCTCATTATGTTGAATTATCAAACCACTATCCACTAGCTTGACTTTCCAGCTTGACTTGATAGCAATGAAGTTGATTGGTATGAATTACAAGTTATATTGAAAGGGCAGGACAAAAATGCACAAAATTCTTTGCGAAATGTTTTTTTGTGATATATTCTGATCAATAGTTCAACGAAAGTTATTACTGTTGTTAGTGATATTTCAACGTGCACGAGGTTGGGTGAAAGTTTAGAAAGCGATTATTTTCGTCTGTCCATGAAGAATTCAATGTACTCTGAACTTTGCCCATTCCAGCTGATTTATATAATAATTTCCTGGAAAAGACCTTATAATCATCATTATTATCAATTTTGTATATATAAGAAATAGCTTGCTTATACTGAGAGAAAGCAAAAAATGTATTGACATTTCACAAGGAAAAAAAACAAGAAATTATACCAAACCATACTATTCCAATAATCAGTCAGTTCCACTGTCATGAGAATCAAAGTATATAATCACTTTCCCCGAACACTGAATTCATCAGTCATTTTAGGTTTCGAATTGAAATTGAAAGAAATTTTTGCTCCAGTAGTAATTCAACTCCACTGTATTTTACTTATATATTTTATATGGTTCGCTAGGCGTTATTTTTATGTATTGTAGTATTTTACTATTTCAATGATTTAAATGTACTCCTTTCAAATGTGTGACTCATTCAATATCTGTATATGAGAATTTACTGGATAAATATTACTATTATTGTGTCAAATTTCGTTTATATTCTTATTATGAATTTTCTTATTCCACAAACTGTTAACGAATTGAAATTACATCTTCACGAAGATTCAAGTTTGAAATGACGCAAGAGTTTCTGAGGAATCAGTTTCCCCCGTTACCATATTTTCTGAGGAAAATTGAATTTTTATCAAATTTCATTTAAAATGTCAATAACTCGTTACATCTGTGAACTGCCAAAAGAAGTTTTTTTTGAGAGAAACATGAACAACTCACAGCAAATACACATTTGCATTAATAATAGCATCAATTTGTTAAAGAAATATCCTTTGTCAAGTTTTCTCCATATGCCTATGCACTGTTACAGGTACAGTTATACAATTTTTCTGAGGAATTCTAGTAAACATAGGAGAAAACATTCCTGGAACCTCCTTAACCGAGGCATTTATGTGCACAGATGTATTGTCAGATGTTGTTTCATCTTCGAGAGACTCTATCTCAACAGGTGCCAGGGACATATGTTCTGACTCATCATGCGGGGTCATGGTGGAATACCCATGGTCTGAATCAGCTGCCACTACAGGCCTCCTATAAGTGCTAGCTACGCAGTAGGGGGATATCACATTGGGGTGTTCCTCCTGCAAAAGCTTGTCTCTGTGATTACCCAAATCATGAAAGTTGCCTGTGATATTCAGGTCGCTCATTCTCAACTGCTCCTGTGTAGACGATATGTAAAACCTCTCCGATACACTATGAGTGTAGGAACGGTAACAGATCAACAATAGAACAAATATAACTGTGATGGCAACTATGGAGCCAAGAATTGGCACAACCGAGGGAAAGTCCGAGCTAGGAATGCGCCTAACATATGTTTCAGAAGCATCATATACCCCATTCAAGCAGGTGGTAAGTTCGGCACAAAATGGATCTCTGAGATAATTCCCTTCCGCATCATATGTGCACCATTCACATCCTAGAAGTCCCAAACAGTCCATGTGAGACTTTTGAGCATAACATCTGATTGGGAAACAGGGTTCCAGAATAGTTTTTGTATTAACAATAAAACTACTATCCAATGAATCCTCTTCATATCTCGTACAGGGAAGATTATTGGTTCTGTTCCAGTTGGCAAGGTTTGCATCGCAAAACTCGCCCCTATCTAGGGGGCATTCGCAGGGACACTCACATTCCTTCTGCTCCATGCGGTTACAGTTTAAGCACAAACGATCAACTATACTACAAGGGCAAAATGTAGCCCCAAAATTGCAGGAAGTATTAACTATACCAATGAAAATGTTTGTTTCTGGCACGCTGGTGACTTGATATGTTACACAATGTTCTCCTGGAACGAAATTGACTAGTACATCGCTGTAGCTGGTATTCAGTTTGTAATACCTCTGGATGGTGTTGTCTCCATAACTGTTACAAAGAAGCTTTTTCATAAAGTATTTGTGATTCAAAATGTCGTTTGAGACCAGGGATTCTTTGTGAACAATGTGCTGATGCTCCACAGGTTTTGCCCCATCTCGGTTTCTCAAATCAGGGTGATAAATAACATAGCCTTCATCGTCAACAATGAAGCAAGTGATATTTTCTTTTAAGCAACTAGGGACATGCTTCACAAGAAGCTTCAACATATAACCGTAAGTGATGTCCATAGCAACAACTAGCTGAGATGTGGCATAAGCCACTGTTACCACATGACCTGCACCTCCTCTGTCTAAGTGCGGTGGGATTAGAACAACCTTTCCTTCATGTTGCCAGGCTTTGTAGTACCAAGGGTTTTTCGTAGGTGCCCAACCGGGTTTCAGTACACTGCCTGGAAACATCTGAAACACGCCAGAATTTGATGAAACATATCTTCGCACTATGTAGTTGGATGTGGGGGATGACATATGGCGTTCTTTGAGAAGCTTCAGTACTTGATATACTAACGAAACATCAGATCTGACGTTTTCTTTTAGGCCTGGATTAATAGAAGTTTTGCTGGTATCCTTCAAATAGGGTATGAAACTATGTGAGTTCATTTTATGTTGAGCTGTGTACGGTGATTGAAAACAGGAGGGACTCAGGTACAGTGAAGAAACATCTGGAAGAGAAAAACAGAGATACTGTATTCCACTTTGACGTCATGTTTCAAGATACTTTGCGAAGGACCATCTTATGATATTTTTGGTCATGCTCTGATATATATCATCAAAAAGTCATCAATAAATTTTGATAGACTATTTTCCCACGTGGCAGAAAATATTTTATCCTATTAAGTTCAAGGTTTATTTTAAATTCTTATCTTATCACTTTCACCTCTCCCTTCTACCATATGGTCTAGTTTAAGGATATATTTCTATTGTTCGAGTTTATTACCATCACATTTCATGTACCACATCCGTTGTTACAAATGCATAAATATAATACGTATCGAAATATATCCGACATATCACTCACAATATTCTTTCCTAAAAAATATGGGACAACCTCAAAAGTTTCTGCTAACCCGAAGATTTTCTAAATTCAAGGATCACGTGAAAAACTATTGAAATTGTTTTTTTATCAGTATGATGACAGAATTTCACCAAATTTTAACCTTTACGTTTTTTTACACTATGTGATCATATTACTTTCTGCATAAAAAAAATCACATAAATCTTCCATAAGCGATATGTCAGGTATAGATGATTTACGAATACATTTATAATGGTCTGTTTCAGTCATTAAGGTGGGAATTTTGCACCCGACAATCTCAATATCGACCAATCAACTGTCCGCCGATCAGGTCCTCACTAGATTGAGAAAAATGTACCATACTTTGTGAACCATGGAGTGGACTATTTTTTTACAATGAAACTTCAGATCCTGGTAGCAGAGCGCATACCCTGTGCCTGACTCGACGCTAACCGGATCAGGTTTTCAGTGTTTTTCAAAGTCCCACTCTTGGGAGACGACCAAATAAAGAAATCGGCTTGGTTAAGAAGCTGTATTCACTACAATAATTTTTATTACAATTATACGAAAGCTATATATGGCCTTATTTCAACTGTACCTCAGATCATTCAAAACATTCTTGTGTGCGATTGTTGGAGTGAGAAGAAAGTAAGCAATTTAACATATTCTCGAAATAATTTAATGGTTGAATAGAAGTACTGCATGCAAATATTCTTTTTAATTTAATAACTATGAAAAGCAACTTTACTTATATTGGAAAATACAAACAAACCAATGTATGTAACACATATATAAACAAGTGTAGATTTCTTCTCAGTTCAAAAGTGAATTATTCAAGAAATAATTACCCTATCAAACAGTTTATAATGAGTTGACTAGGGAAATTCAATGTAGAACAATAAAGTTTGTAAATTTATTTGTTTCTTCCTCAATATCTTTCAAGAGGTAGAATAAATCACCCAACCATATTAAATAAATATCCATTTTCATTCAACGCGATCGTTTAATATTCATACATCAGTGGATTAGTATGTTAGTTTTCACACTCTTTAAAAACATTCACAGAGATCATTCAGGTAAAAAAAGAACTACGTCTGTGATTTTCTCAACTGCAATTTTGTTTTTCGATTGGTACTGGAAATGATAGACGCATCATTATTATACTAACCTGTTGTAGCTAATAGATTGAGATGACGGCATAGTTTGAAATCTTCCAAATTGTGATACAAAAACTCATTCTGAGACCTTATTGATCTATATGAATTGCTTGGAGGGCCAAATTTTGTATTTACTACCACACAAACAATGTACGAGTCACTGACTGCCCTCCAGAAGTATTGAATCTGAAAGTTGAAATTAATTACTCTCCTGTATATTCAACCTGTGAATTGAGAAACAGATATTTGAATTTTCAGCACTTACCAAATCCGTTTGATTAGTCTTACGAGTCTCATGCATCCCACTTTTCTCTGTGAGAAGTTTTCTTTTCAGCAATGTTATGTCTTGTGTTTTTTCAAGACTTTCCAAACTGACAGGTAATGCAAATTGAGCATTGTCAATTGATCGGAAGTAATAGGGGTGGAAGACTATCGAACCATCTTTAGCAATCATGAATACATAGGAATAATCCTGATTGCCACTATAGTTCATCAAATCCTCCGCTAAATGTGAAAATCGAATATCTGTCCCAAGCATGAAAAAGTAATTGTTTGTTTTCCAACCTTTCGTAAATGAAATTGTAAAATCTGGAAGAAATAAAATTGTAAACATTATTTTTTATTAAGATCTATTGAACGAAACAAATAGGTAATTAGTATTTGACAATGCCAGATCTGCCTAGAAATGTTGAAACTTAACGATATGGTGAATGTATGAATTATTAGTACTTTACTTAAAGAATTTTAGAAATACGTTATAAAATAAAATACCCAAATAGTCAGAGTTGAATATAGTTAAGTTACTTGGATGTATTGAAGTCAACTCTTCACCATGAATGTATATTTCAAATTATATTTCACCTAATGAATATGTTTTGCATCAGTATTACCTACAGGGGGTGGTGAGATTTTAGTAGATGTTGAAAAAATCGCAACGGAGTCATAGTTATTTCTCAGATATCCGTTCATTTACACAAGTTTATATAGTAAGTGTGTTTGTTTAAGACAAATCTGAGCGCTCGATTAGTTCGCTGCACAGGTTTTTTAGTTGTCACTTGTCATATTTAAAAAATGGTTGAGTTTGAGGTATTTTTTGCAAAATTATCAAGTTTGGGTGAAATTTTTGGCTTGTTCATCATCAGATACTATCTTCAAGAGTTCACGACATACTCTTACTGACATATGCCTATAAGCATCGTTAATACCAACATTGAAAGGAAACTACAAAATTTTTGCATTTAAAAAAGAGAATTATAAATTACAGTTCTATTGTAGAAAAAACTTCGCCGATCATATGTAAAAACTAGAGTTAGATGTCTGTGATGACAAAAATTAGCACAAATGTCAATCTGTCACTCCAGATAGAATCGAGCATTCGCTAAATATATTTCGCTCCTTTGATTCTGTGATAACGTGGTATTAAATATGAATCCAACCGCTCGGCTCCAGATTTTTAGAACTAAGCCCAGCTAGTAGTAGAAAAATTTATTTAATAAGTGTTGAAATTGGTGAAAACAAAACATTTTAAAAATGGTTGTTTTTTCATAAATTTTCATCAGAAATTCATGAATAGTAGTTTTTTAGAAGTGGCACAGGTCCATACTTCAAAGAGAATTCATCTAGAAAAAATACTTTAGAAATGCTATGCTAAAGAAATATGTTATTACTGCTAAGTTCAAAAGTGGCTTTTTGACCAAAGCTGACCAAAATGAATAAATTTCTATGAGCTTTTGCAATGGTAAATTCTCTCTTGATAATAATTGATGAAGAATAACATATATAAATATGAATTGTACAATTGTTTCTGAAACAAATTCAAAAATAAACATACACATGAAAAAGAATAAACATAAGAAAATAATTTTTATTTCACCACAAATTTCAATAGATTGTATTTGAAATTATTAAGTGCTATTTTTTTACATTACCGAGTAATTTCTTATATCCTCTAAAACCTTCAAAAACTAGTGAATTTCCAGTATTATTACTGATTCTTACGTGATATACATCATTACACAGGTTGGTGATCAGTTTACAACAGATGGAGTATAACTCCATGTTGTATTTTTGGGTATCTAATAAAAACTAAGGTGGACTGTCCATTTGTCTTCGATTAAATTGGAACATTATCTGAGAACGATTATTTCATTCCAGGCATGAAGACAGCAAACGAATTTTCCAGATATATCAAAGTATGTTAGAGTAACTGCTAGAAAGTTTTTTGAATTTCCCCAATCTTCTGCTGAATAAATTATTCAGCCTTCCTACATAACCCCGTACTTCCTAACGCAAAATCACTAGTTCATACAAGGTATTACTCATGTGTTGTAGAATCATTCCTAGAAATCGTTTCCTGTCAATTTTTTTTACCTCACATAACCAAATGGCGACCTGAAATTTTTGGTTTCCCAGGTTTTCAAAAGAAAAGTAACGTGTCGAGAACGAAGGTATTAATAGACGGTGAAGATGTTCAGATCCTAAAGTGAGTTTCTCCCATGCAACTAACAATAAGCAAAATTGTGCATCCGTTGATTTAACACAAACGATGACGGTTTTGTCTTCATTTTTCAATCAGATAGCATAACTTTACCATGACACAAAATTTTCCTTGTACTTTCTAATTGATATAAATTGCATTTTCAAGAAATTTTATTTGTTTGTTTGATATATTTTAAAGACAATAAATTTACATCACATCATTGCTTCACTTTATTAGAGTCATTTTCAATATTTGATTGTAGTATATCGACATTACTGTTAGGTATGCCAAAGTAAAGACTATCATCCGCAAAGATTGTGAATTTTTCTTCTACAGAAATATCAGCCAGATTATTGATATACAATAAAAACGGCAATGGGCCGAGGACAGATCCCTGAGGTATTCCACATTTGATTTTCATTTTTTGAAATTCACCTTCTGAACACAGTCTGATAAATATAAATCATACCATGATCAAAGATCATTCCTAAATCAATAAATACGGAGTTTTAGTTCATGAGCGACACAATAGAATGCCTTTGTCACATCACAAAACACAGCAGCTGCAACCTCACCATCATTCAAATGAAAATAAAGTTCATCTACAAAGAAACATATTGCACCATTTGTGAACCCAAACTGGTTAGAATGAAGAAATAATTCATGTCTATGAAATATGGCGTTGTTTATTTGAACAATTTCTCAATAAGTTTGGATGAAGTTGGAGATGATATTCGTTACAACTGGGCTCTTCAAGTGAGGAAAATTTTTGATTCAACTCAGTCTTTGAATGTATGGAAGCGGTTAGATCATAATATTCTTTAACAGATAAAAAATATATTGGATTTCCACCTTTATTTGCACAGGAAGACTCAAAGTTCTTTTGATACTATTAATATTTCACAATATTAAGATTACCGTATAATTATCTCCAACTAAATTCACCTATTAGGATAATCAGAACAATAGCCCAACTCAGAACTTGCAACAAATTTATGATAAAATTCAGCTTAAATGATTCTACTTATCATATAAATCCAAATTAAATATGTACAATCTGTAATCACAGCTCTTTGGAAACAATTCAACACATAATATTAAAATGCCTAATCTTTCAGTGTATAAAACCTCCCAACTCTACATATTTCAATAGTTTAGACTCTATGACCAAAAACTTGAAAATATTACGCCCTCGATTGCAAAAGACAACATCGTACATATGGAATATTCTGAAACTGAGTTTTTTTTATTAATGAATTAATAACCCTCTTTTTTATTATTAGTCGTTTCACCTATTCTCATTGTATTTCTTTTTCATCAAGTGGAAAATCACGGTAATACTTCACAGGGAGTCAAATTACTTTTTTAAAATATGTAATATTTTTAGTTCTTTGATAGAATTCTTTCTGACATTCATGATATTATTCTGTAAACCACTTGAAAAGTATTAATGAACAATAAAGATGATTGATAGATTGGACAAAGTTATCCATTTTTAAAACGAGTTTTCTACAGAAAATTTTTTGATTATTTCACTGAAAAGTGTAAAAAGAAGGCTGAGAAGTTGCAAATTTGTTTCAAAATCGGAGGGTGAAGCCTATCTGAAATTTTACCAAATATTGAATGGTGGATGGATCAGTTTCACAGTGGTTGGCAGCTTACTCCGGCCGTTGTTTTCGGTTCATAAAAAATGTTTTACTAGTCAATTACTTACCTTTAGTACTTGCATGAGGATTTGGTGGAGATATTTTATTTTCTAGGTCGAACAAGGCACTGGGATTGAAGAAACTGTAAAACCTCTCAACCACAAAAGGAATACTCTCTACACCATGTACTTTCAGCATAACTCCCTTTTTGCGGTAGATAGATTGATTGTATGTTACGTTGTACTTAGTATAGTTCTGATTGGCAATATCACATAAAAACTGGGGTTCATAAACCACTGGTTTTGAATCTGCAAAATGAATGTTGTATTAAAAATTTATACATATCTTTAAAACTACTGAACTTACCATCAATTATGGCACAAGTGTTAATGACTAGAGAAACATTATTACTATTTGTGAAGTTTTCAACCATCTCTAATACCTGCTTTGGTTCTAATAAAGAAGACAACAATCCCCTACTCACATATAATATCATGACCATTTCTTTTCCAAACAGTTCAACATCTTTGGAAACTATTTCCAAAGCTTTTTCGAAGCCCAAAACATGATTTGTCAGTCCTAAAATATATATACTTGAAAAAAATGTATGGAAGAAATCTTCCACCGACTGATAGTTTTTTGGTCAAAACTCACCAGATTCACTAACGATAGCATCAATATAGTTATTCAAAATATTCAAGTAAGAGGAGTTTGCTGCCATCAGTCTTGGAATACTACTCGTAATATCTTGATCCTTCATTCTACCACAATCGCTTTCAAGATATGAATAATTTGAACTTATTGTCATAAATGCAATTCGGTCATCACTATTTAATACTGATATAATCTTCTTGGCTGAAACAAATTAGACTACAATGTTGACCAAATGGTGAGCATTTTGATCAGCAGAAAAAATTGAATATCACATTCCATAATTCAGAAATATAAAGTAAATACATGCAATTTATAATAAAATAATATGATTTAGGTAGTACCAAACTTATTTTTTTGAGAAACTATATTTCATGACTATTGAAGGCCAATGATAAATTTACTTCCCTTATAATAAATAATTCAATAAGCACAGATGAATGCTGAGGTGTCTTTTTTTCATAAATACTGAACGAAGTCATTTTTTGTCTAGGAAAATATGTTTTTATTGACCTTCTTTAGGTATCTTCACCTTCTACAATCTGAAATATATGTGCATACAGTTCTCCATTACAATTTACGTATTTTTTAGACTGTAGAAGGTAAAGATACCCAAAGAACGTCGATAAAAACTTTTTTCGTGTTTCATAAGAGTAAGAAACAAATTGTTTTTCAATAAAAAGCACACAATTTCATAAATACAAAAAAAGATCCTTGTTAAAATTGGAAAATTTTAAGATTGATTTAAGTAAGTAATTCAACAAATCAAATATTTGATGAAAGGTGAATAGGTATTTTCTGAAAAATAAGTGGAATAAGTGATGAGAGTGAATATGTGCTGAAATGGTTATTCTGATTTTCGGATTCATTAGTGAAATTATGCCCCCCTTATTCTAAAATCTCCAGAACATACCAGCTTACCACAAAAGTCTTGTCTGGAAAATGCAGAATGCCGACTTTTTTTCGGTTTATTGAGTTTTCTTGGAACATATGATTCTTAGACTCAATGCTCACATATTCCAGTGCATAATTGTCTCCAGTAGACTGATTGGGTGTCAAAAAAATTTCAAAAATAGACGACATTCAAATACATTTATATGTGATAGTATTTACTGGATTTGTTTGAAGTGAATATAACTGCCCAGACTGATAAGTTCTACCTGGTCAATAGATTGCCAATGTTACCAATTATAATAAACGATTTTTTCCCCACAAGAAATATTTCTAGGTGTGAAATTTCATCAGATAAATTGAATATTTCAACAACATGCTCACTTACCAACAGATCTGAGGATCTGGAAAAGAGATGGTTTGACAGATCCTCCTATATCTAACACTAGAACAACATTTCTTTTCTGATAAATGTTTCTCTGTATATAGTTATCCCAAACAATTGTTTCGTCACAACCATTGCAATAAAGGAATGGAGTATGTTGTAATTTTTTTACTTCGAAGTCAGATATAAAATACTGTCTCTTCATATCCTGAGCAACTGATAGGTTTTGTCCCATTTGTTCTAAAACTGAAGTAAACATTGAACTCTAATCACAAGTATCTAATAAGCTTGTTGAAAATACTTGAATCCTAGTATTAGACACGCTTGAAAAGATTATTGCACAACAAATTGTTATTTGATCTGAAATGTTAAATACTTGAAGAATCACCAGACGTTTCTAACATTTTGTTTTAAGAGCAATATAAGAAAACTATATTCTTTAACTGAAATTTTTAAACCATATAATTGTTAAATATATAGTACCAAAATTATAAATATTTTTGGGCTTAAAATGTATCCTTCTATATTTTTTACTGGAGCGAGAAAAAAGAAATTGGTAAAAATAATTACACCAAGCTTCAAGTGACAAGTTTAATACACAATATGAGAGTACTCGGTACTACCGAATTATTCAAGCATAAAGTAAACACATTTTTTTCTTTAGCGAACTGCTATGTTGACTCAACTATCACTGTCTAACGACCGTTTTTTTTGGAGTATATAATCTTCCACATTCTGAAAAATAAACAATGCTAAATCAATAGAGAAGCTGCTGAATTATAATGAAGGGGAAACTGAAAAGTTCACCTAGAATAGTTATTGCTCGATATTAATCACTGAAGAGTCCAATTGTAACTTTTCGTATTCATCATTTGAAAAAATGATATTTCTATACATAGCTTTCTTTAGATGGTCGACGTTTAGGAATATAAATTATTTCCGTTTTCAAAACCCAAAAATACACTTACGAACAACTCTTGAATTGCAAAACAGCTATATTTCTGTTGACACATAGAACAGTTTGGAGAAATAGCTCTCAATGAAGTTGGTGAAAACAATAACCAACATATACGGATCCACAATAATCATAAACCCAACAATAACATACGTACCTCACAACTAACGTCATACCTTATATTCCCGGTTTGTCTGAAAAACTGAGATGAATCTGTTATGATGTATGAACAACATTTAGAACTACCACACTGTGATATTTTTTACTAAACCAGAAAATACGGTTGAAAATACCATGTTCCTGAAGAAAAAGTTACAAAGGTGAAACCTCAAGACTACTAGATGTGAGAAAAAATGAACATCGTGAATATAAGTATAAAGAGAAGACGGATAACAGTATCGGGGATAGTGGAGCATATTCTAAAATAAACTGGTGATCACGCAATAAAATGCAATGAAACAAAAATTGTCACCGAAGAACCTTATGATAGAATGGAAAAACTCAAAGAACCTGTATATATTCTTTCAGCAAGCAACCAAGTGCATTTCAAAAAGCTCTGTGGAGATGGATCGTACCTGGTTGCCATTACAAAGGCTCGAAGTGAAAATGGAAATATGAACCTGAAGTGAATTCTCAGAAAACATCCTGTATGTGATTATGTGTATTCATGTAGAATGTAGACTATTCAAATATGACATCTGGACATTTCATTCTTTCTTCTGACGTGTGTCAAAGGAAATATAGCTGTTTGCAATTGAGGTGTTGTTCACAAAAGAATTTTTGGGTTTTGAAAACAGAAAAGGGCTATTTTCCGAAACGTTCACCATCTAAAGAAAGCTTAATATAGAAATTCCATTTTATCAATTAATTATTCAATTTGTTGTCAAAATTTGTGAATACAAGTTACTTATTGGAATCTTCAGTGATTTATATTATGGGGTAGCTTTTCAGGGTAAAGTTTTCCCTTCATTATATTTCAAGAGATTCAATACTGATTTAGCATTCAGTTGGGGGAAGGTTATACACCCCAAAAAAAGTAAGAAACATTGACTCCTCCACAAAAAATTTCTTTAAAAGAACAAACACTTTGTTTGTATTGCGTCTTTATTATTTAAGTCAATAAATATTTTTGTTATAATCTTATCACAGACAGTTGAAATATCTGCAGAGACTTTAGAAATGAGAAATCATAAAAGTGGTAAGAGTACCATATGAAAAATCTGCTTCTAAAAACGGAGGGGCAGTTGTTTCTTGGACCATTAAAATTTAATTTTCTTTCCTATTTCTCATTTTGTATTGGAAAATAAATTCGTTTATACTTTTATAAATTTATTAATAACTAATGAGAATTTAATAAAATATCTTGAAGTTACATTAACTCAGTGGAAATCCTCATTGTCAAACCATTGCGATCCAATAAAATTGCTCATAGAACCTCAACCAGCATTGATTTCATGATTACTAGTTCTCCCCAGTCAATTATGAATCAGGCAAATTTAGATGAGCATCTGACTCATATCCTTATCCTCCAATTTGATAAATTTTCAGGTAAAATGAAGTTCTAGGAGGACATTTGAACACTGAAAATACTGACGAATACAATATCAGATTGCTGTCAGAAGATTGAAGTAAAATGACATTCAATGATGCTTTCATACATTTTTTCACTATCAAATTATCGACAACTGATTGAGATAAACTCTATTACGAGTTTAAAGATCAAAAGTTCAGCTTCAGGCAAATTCATCTGTTTCCTTTATCAAAACATCGAAAAGGTAAAATGTTGTGACCTGAGTGATGAGAACGTTGATAAAGCATACTTATTATTCTTTCAAAAACAAAGTGTGGAGTCTACTTCCAAAAAATAATCAAAAATCGAATGAATTTTTTCTATAATGAAAAATCAAGTCAACTACCTTTGCGAATTTCTTCATGATGCTGAGAGATAATTCTGAAAAACAGAGTATCAAATTCAGAATCAAAAAATAAACAAAAGTATCCAAATTACTATTAGAAAAATTACCGAAAATTAATATCTCAACTAATTAATGATTTTGGTATGACATATGAGCCACACATTTATATGCTCCCAATGTGCTAGTTCAATTAACTAAAACATGAAAACCAACCAAACGCGATAATCTTGATGTGAGCTTTTTCACTAGAAACAAACAAAGGGTCAAATTATTGTTATTGAACTGTGCATAAATAAACGCGTTTTGGATGCTCAATGACTTCACTTCCAATTCAGTTGCAGTTAATAGTCAATTCAATTTAGAGATCAATGTCCAGTGTAACACCAGTCAAACTGGTTACCTAGTGTAATTTCTGTAGCTAACAAATGGTGTTAATAATTTCGAAAATTTGATGTAATTCAATAATTTTGAACCAACATAATGAAAATCATTGAATAGTGCAAATCGGCGAAGCCACCACTAAAATCAAATCCCGTGTTTTAGCGAGATCTAATAAAAACTCTTCCTAGTAACAGTTATTGATAGCCCGAGATCCATGCGACGTTAGCTGGGCTACTGGTAGAGCCTCCCAAGTCGGAAGCTAGAGGGAAAAATTCAACCGAATTAGGGTATCACTCAGGGGTTTAGAATAAGTCCGCGGTAACCCTTGCCTGTTGTAAGAAACAACAAAAACTGAAAAGGAGGCTCAATCAAATGCTGTTATGCGTACCAGTGCCGAATGGGATCTGGGCCTTATCAGGTACCACCAACAGATCTTCTGACACCAGGCGACCTTTCGGAGTATTTAGCCTTACATCCATGAAGGAGGCTCCATGGGTAATACAAACCATTTTACAACAGTAAGGTTATGGGGAAGTTTGATATCATTCTCACACAAGAACTTGGGTCTAAACGGAATATATGGAACTTTGAGGTCTGGGGAGAGTTAATTTACAACAGAACCTCAGAGATCCTAAGACCATGCAAAAAGATTAAATATAGTGTCGTTGAGTAACTTTCGTATCAGAAAATTAACGGCGGTCAAACTATAGATGGTTGGTGAGGGAGGATTTGAGGAAACTGTCATTAGATCAGTGTATCTTCCTTACAATAGACAGAAACCGCCACCAACCAGGGATGTGAACGAGGTAGTGAAAGCCTGCCGCGCAGAGAGATCACAGCTCATAATTGGCTGTGATGCCAATGCGCACCACCTAACCTGGAGGAGCATTGACACTAGTGAAACATAAGCAATAAAGTACACTAGGTACTATGTTGAGAAATGGAGTGTGTCTAATAAAGAAAATTGTTCAGATCATCGGCATATAAACTTATAAATCGAAGGGTCTTATAACTCGATTATAACAGGCCTTTCATTAAGCGCGTTATATCTTTGAATTCAAATAAAACTAAGTGTGTGAGAGATATCGAAATTTTTTATTCTTTTGAAAGACCTATTGATGCTATAATGTGTGGAATATAACATCGTTCAAATGTCCAAAAAGGCTTCTCTGGGTGGAGCGCATCCGAAACGTCCAATTTTCCTTGACTCTAGCGCATAAATCAGGCTGAATTTGACCGATGGCATGGGTTATGTTTGCTTTGAGAGCCGCTGTGGTTTGTGGCTTATTCGCATATACCTGCGACTTACGAAAACCCCACACGAAAAGGTCTAAAGGGGTCAAATCGCACGATCTCGGTGGCCAGTTCACATCACCTACACGTGAGATGACCATGCCATCAAATGACTCATGCAGAATATCCAATGTGGCATGAGCTCTGTGGCACGTAGCGCCGTCCTGTCATTGATGTCCATATCATCCAATTCATGCCGAAAGAAGTTGGCAATCATCGACCTATAGTGCTCGCCGTTGACAGTGATGGTGTGGCCAACGTCGTTCTCCAAGAAATATGGACCGATGACGCTGCCAGCCCAAAATCTACACCAAATAGTGACTTTTTCGGGATGCATTGGACGCTCTTGGATCTCATGTGGATTGGTATCGTCCCAAATTCGACAACTTTGCTTGTTCACGTACCCATTCATCCAAAACTGGGCCTCATCGCTGAAAATGATTTTTTGATGAAAATTAGCGAACACACGTCGTTGTCTATGTTCGTTTACCTTTAGTTCCTAGGTCAGTTAAATTTTGTACAGGTGCAGCCCCAAATTACCTAATTCGGATTCTCCTGCACACTCTCAGAGACAGAGGCGATTGTTTTGGCAGATCTTGCGTTTCTTCGACATACGGGTGTTGGTCGATCTTTTACTGAACCAGTGGTCTTAAATTTATCCACCACATTGCGAATAGTCCTCTCGATACGACGAATATGGCGATCATAAAAGTGCTCAGAAAAAATTGGCGACACAGGAATCTTTCTCTCACTATTTTTCACGTATGTCCTCTCAGTCATTCATCATTACTCAGCGCGAAAAGTCCAAATTCACTGTAGTGTCCGTGGAGGATTTTGAATGTTTCAATAAGATCACCTCGTAATAGATGATCCGATAGGAAGTTAATTCAAGTAATTAGAGGCGATGATTATATGGCAGGTACCACCTTAGTGGTACGTCTTTGGGTTTGCTCAAGCGCACATATGTCTTTGATTTGTGGTCCGCAGTCTCATATTTAGACGTTTTACCAATAATAAGTAAATGCCACTGAAAATCTAGTAATCGATATGATTACTTAGCACAGCGAACATGACCCAGTTAGGAAGCAGGGCGCAAGATTGACTGATATGTGTGAGCGAGGCATTTTCTCAAAATAAACGAATGAAACTAATAACAAAAGTGCTATTTTAGCATCTTACAGAGTTTCCCTGTTAGTAACAAAAGGTGGTAAGCCCTACATCTACACAATTGCTGAAAAATTAATATTAGTGTAACTAAAATTATGGTGTCTGCTAAGTCGGGAGACAGAGCTTCAAAATAATTGAACGTTTAATCATCATCCAATAGCACATTGAAGACAATTGATGGAATGTTGAAGAATAATCAAGTTTGAATGTTGATGCGAGCAGATTCTATGCTTTACAATTAGATGAGAGCAGAGGTATTAGCGATGACATAAACTTGCTTACATATGTAGAGGTCATGACTACTCCCCTCACAAAGACGGCATCTATGAGATCGACAGAAAGCTCGATCTGCAAATATCTCAAAGATTAACAAATATTCCCAGACGATCAGTTGCGAAGCCAAGCTTTGACATAAATCACAGAACGAGAATCGTCCTCTTTCTTTCACTGCAACAACATAAAACCAGAGCCCAAAAACAAAGCATTCCATTGATGGCATCTTCATAAGGGGAAATGTCATCGCTTCTACAGAGTCCAGCAATGCAATTGTAGTTTCATTTTGCTTGCATATGTAAGTTACAAACATTAGAGCATAATTGCCTTTGTACATTACAGATCAAAGAATGTCTGCAGTATTGAACAACTTTATGTTCACTCTTGAAATAACATAGAATAAATGTGTGTAAAGTAGAAATGAAAGAAAAGTGAGTGTACAATTTTGCCATAACTCTTTTGTTGTTGTCAAGAAAATGGATTTTTTATATTGTTTTATGATATTTAAAAGTATTTGTTGTATATTTGATTTAGTATTGTACTAACATTTATGGAAAATTTAAAATTTTCAAGCTCTTCTTAAAACTGAATTTTAAAGTAATTTAAAAACACATTGCTAGTATTGTATTAGCGATTTTGCTAAATAAAAGATTTATATAACTTCAATTATTATAGAACAGTAAAATAAGTAAACATACCAGAAGAAGAGGCAAGTAGATCAGAAATTTTGTTAACTTCATCATGACTGCCATTTTTATTCCCTTCGAAAACCTTTTGAAAGCATGGGGTTACTGTCGAAAACATATTCGTGATATTGTGAGTAGTAAGTTGAACATCCATCATTATCTTTGAATTCTCTAATAAGGAAAATATATTTTCTATTTTGTTTTCTAACCTGTGAGCAATTGTGTTAACTACAGTGGCAAAATCTAATGGCACTGATTGCTTCATGTAATTTTTGTACAAGTCCTAAAAAATTATGAATCAACCAATATTGCAGCTCGGTGAAAAATACCTACCATAATGAAAGGCACTCCCAACTCATCATCTTTTAGCGAAGTCAATTCCAAAGTGATACTTCTTGCGACTTCCTTAATATCTAAATCAGAAGTAGTACATGGAATTGAAAAAAATATACTTATAACCACAAATTTGTACAAGACTTTAAGTATATTCATTTTGTTGTTGGTTTCATGTTGTTAACTATAGTCTGTAGAAATTAAAATATAAGTTGATATACATGAAGACTCTTATCGGCTTCATTTCAAGATTTTATGAAGAGAAAAAGTTCTCAATAAACAAAAACATGAAAATAATTTTGATGGTTGACACTTGACATCTCTTAAGTCAGTTTCTTACCGTGCGTTCCACTAACCATGCGTTCCACTAAGCGCTCACAACGATCAAAATGCTCCGTCAATGGAATACTCACACATAATGAAGTAAATTTAAGAGTAACATAAATATAGAGTATAATCAAAATGTATAATCAGACATGACATTTTCAAAATCTACAGTGCAATATGTGATGGAAAATCATGTACCTGACGTGACTTTTTAATTCTTCATTTAAATAACGATGAAATACACCCTCATAATCAATAATACGTGACCTAAGTTTTTGGTTTTCATGATTATGATTTTGTGAAGTTGCATTCCATCTGAACTATATGAACTAGTTTCTGTAGCACCATCGCATCAACAAATATCCAATTGCCGTAAAAGACATTTTGAATACATTCATATTCAAGTTGTTCAACAACTTCACTGAAATTATATATATAAAATCAAGTTATACTTCTTTTTTAATATGAATAAAGTTATCTTGCAATTATTGAAACTCATTGTTGAGGCTCACGTAGCCTCATTTGAATTTTTTTTCACCTCGCCATTTGTAATGTTCACATGAACGCCCAAAACGCTCCAAAATCCATTCCACTTGAGTTTACGACAGTAACGCTCGCAAGCAAGTGGAACGGGAAAAACTGCGGTTGTGAGTGCTTAGTGGAATGCACCCTTTATCGTTTCATGCATTTTTATCAACCCTGAATATAATTATGCTTTTTTATTTTCTGTGAAAAAATTATAACTGAATTGTAATTATATCCACATACTCCACCTTGTGTGACTTTCCTAATGAATATCTATCATTTCGTGCTTTTTCTTCAATAAATTTGATAGTAGTAAAAAGTTATTTTCAAAATTCAATATCTCGAAAAAGAGTTGAATTTAGGAAATGACGTGCTTCATCAATTTTGTTCAGAATTTCGAGCAGAATTGAAATATGGAATGATATATAAGGCGCGTTCCACTAAGCGCTCACAACGATCACGCTCACGACCGCAGTTTTTCCCGGTCCACTTGCTTGCGAGCGTTACTGTCGTAAACTCAAGTGGACTGGATTATGGAGCGTTTTGGGCATTCATGTAAACTTTACAATTGTCAAAGTTGAAAAAATAAAGTAAATGTTTTAAGAAGGTTACGTAATCCTTGAAAATGAGTTTCAATAGTTGAAGCTGACTTCATTTGTATTGAAAAAAAGTATAATTTAATTTTTAATATATCATTTCAGTGAAGTTATTGACCAAATTGATTTTTAATGTAATCAAAATGTCTTTTACGGCAATTGGATGTATGAGGATACGTCGCAATAGTGCTCCAGAAACTAATTCATCTAGTTCAGATGAAGAGTGGATTGTAACTTTACAAAATAATAATCGTGAAAACCGAAAACTTAGGACCACGTATTATTGATTATGAGAATATATTTCATCGTTATTCAGATGAAGGACTCAAAAGTCATTTCAGGTACATGAATTTCTATTACGTATTACACATACATTTTGAAAATGTGTCTAATTGAACACTTCAATCACACATTTCTTCAAATGTATGCTCTTTTAAATTCACTTCATTATCTGTAAGTAATTATTCCTTGATTACTTATGAGACTGAATAATGGAATAAGTTAAGAAATTAGAAATGAATTACGAATGACAGATATTATTTATGTCATACTTCAAAAATTGCGCCGAAATATTCTCAACGTATACTGTATACTATAGATAGGTATATATTATAATTTCTATGAATACGTCAGGGTTTCTATGCATCTTTAATATTTATGTCGAAAGTCGAGAGGTCTGGCACAGAATCCGTGCGTTCCACTAAGCGCTCACAACGATCAAAATGCTCCTTCAGCCGTTCCACATAACGATCGCGGTGAAAACGTCACTCATGACGTCATCACTTTCGCTTAC
>WOGR01000207.1:0-29725 GCA_015342045.1 Leptinotarsa lineolata | reverse complement strand
GTTTCAATTACCCCTCTCTTTCGTTGTGGCTAGTGGTTCGAATTCTTGTTTAGGTATCTGTCTGTGTGCTTTGATTTTCTGTACACTCTGTTGCCCATTGTACCGTCTTCACGTCTGTTCACAAGAGCAACCAAGGAGGCTAGAGTCCCTGGGGTTTCTCGTTCCAATATGAATTGGATTTTTGGGTAGAGCAATTTAAGATGTAGTAGAAATCGATTAGTGTCTCTTCACTATCCTGCTATACCACGAACGTGTCATCAGCATAATGTAACCAGCAATATGGTTTTACGGCCGCTTGCTCTAAGGCCCGTTCGAATTTTTCCATATAAAAGTTTGCCACCGCCGGACTTAATGAGCTGCCCATTGCAGTACTGTCCGTTAGTTCGTAATATATTCCATCCCACTGAAAATAGGTGGATGATAAGCGGTATGAGAAGAGGGCGGTATATCGGTTGGGAAAACTTTGCTAATGAGCTGTATCGCACACAGACAGATACTTGAACAAGAACTCGAACTATCAGCCACAAAAAAGAGAGGGGTAATTAAAACGTTGGTTGAGAGAGCACGACGTATCTGGGAAACTGAGGGTCTGCTTGGAGAACCTAATCACCTGAAAATGCATTCAAACGTATTGAATACAGCGGAGGGGCATAAGAGCGGGCCATACGTCCCAGGAGAAAGAACACCAAAGCAACCTCAGCTGAGCCAGTCAAGGGAAAAGCCTTCGTTCCCTATGTAAAAATGTCACAGACCGAATCGGAAGAATCTTAGTGGAACGCGACGTTGAACCAATATTCAAGCATCAGGTTGAGTCTCAGGTCAGCAAAGGGCCCTAGAGAACCTCTAGCAACGCCAGGGGTATACCAGATTTCGTGTAGCTGCGAGTCGGTCTACATTGGAACCACGAAACGAAGTATAGGGACCCGTCTCTCCGAACACAAAAGAAACTGTCGCCTCGGTCAAATCGACAAATCGGCTCCAACTGAACATGCTGTCAACGAAGAAGATACCCACATTTTCCCATTCAAAGACACAGTGATACTCGACAATACTAAAAGCTACTACCCAAGAATCGTTACGGGTTATATCAGTTTCAGAGGTTTTAGCAGTACAAGTGAGAAAAAGGATACAGTTTTTTATTTTTACTCTCTGAACTTTATTATTCAGCTTCTACTCTTTATAAAATATTCATACTCAGAGCAGGGATAAGTGGATATTTCCATGCCTAAAATAGAAAGATAAATCAACTGCGAAAGTTATAACCACTTTTCGTTCAATACTTACCAAAGACAAATCCAGCGAGGTTGATAGTGCAGGTAGAGTTCACCGTCGGGTATGTTGATCTTCTTTTAATTAGATGTCCAAAATAATGACCGTTTACTCAATGTTTTTATCATTTCAAAATTCATAACAATATAACATAACCTCACCTCTAATTGTCATCTGAAGGTTCATTAGAACTACCGGACATTTCATTTTGAATATTAGGGTTCCCAACCTGAAATATAAAGAACAATACAAATGGAAAAAAATTAATAACAAGCAGGTTTTTTGTGAAATATGAAAAAAAGGAGAGATTAAGGGAATGATCGTTGTTTTTCTTGGGTGTTCTAGAAGGATTGGAAAGACGTGTGTCGCTTGTTTTCGGATTTTTCTTTGAAACCCTTGTAATTATTGTGGAAAATTTAGTCAAAGAAAGGTCCTCTGACTATTTCAAGAAGATTTGTTCCCGAATTACACCAGTTTTCTAAATTCACATTGGATAATTACTACTCAAGGCCACCCATCATTGAGGTAGGTTTTATCAGCCTTGACGATGTGCTTTTGGTAAAATTAGTAAATTTGAGTTGGTGAATAATTTTCTTCAATTCGTAAAAAAATAATTTGACAAATAGGCATTTCATTGTTGAACATAATGGAAACACTTTGGGAAAATTCAATACTGATTCCGGTGTTCCTCAAGGATGGAATCTAGAACCTCTTTTATTCTTATTATTCATCAATGATTTACTCTCGGTCTTGCATCATTCACATTGTCTGATCTTTGCAGATGATCCCAAAATTTTCATTATTCAATCTGTTAGAGACTACATATCACTACAAAAATACATTAACAACATTATGAATTGGAGTTACACTAATGAGTTATTTTTCAATATAACAAAATGTTATACGTTAACAATATTTCGTTTGAAAGATGTAACCAAGTTTGAATATCATATGGATAGAGAGGTCCTGGGTAAAAATACCGAGGTAAAAGACTAAGACATTACTCATAATGATACTTTCTCTTTCACGAAGCATATAATGTTATTGGTAAAATCTGCAAATCGTATGTTGGGATATTTAATAAGACAAACGCGTGAATTCAATGATACAAATACGATCAAATTACTCTACTACTACTACTATAGTCAGACTGAAACTGAAGTTTGTTTCAATGATTTTGAAAGAAGAATAAGAAACTACTTCGAAAGAAATCGAAAAATTTCAAAACAAACTTCTTAGATATCTTTATTTTAAAAAATATCATAAATCGCCTGATTACAATTTAATACGAACAACACGACTATGATACGAATTGGAAATATTATCATTGAAACAAAGACGCAATTTAATAGCCCTAATATTCATATATAAAACAGTCGATAATCGTAATAATTCTTCCGAAATTCTACGCTTGATTCCGTTTCATGTTCCTTCACGCCGTACTAGCATCTCTCGCCATCATGTTGATATTAGCTTATGATTTTATTGAAATAACTGATTATGATTGGTCTTCACTACATTTCAAATTCTATAACACAATACTGAATAATATATTGAATACATCTTCGTGAAAATAAATCTATCTGATCTGTAACCCAACAGTTATGATAGTAGTTTTGTAATCAAAAGGTATTTCTTCTTCAAGTTACACATTATATATACTCTTGATGACAAGGATCCATGCAATGGAACAAGTTTGTATGGATCAAATACATAAATAAATAAATGAATAATGGAAATTTGACTTCCCAGTTGGTTTGAGCTTAGAAAATGAATGAATGAACAGACTCTTCCCTTTTGTTATGTGCTACTCTGAACCTCTCAAATTTGATATTTTTTTCGGAAATTCTCAAAAACTCTGTTTTTTTTATTTCGAAATATGCCAGAGAAAAAAGGTGCTCAGTTTTCAATTTGATACTCCTGCTCGAAATTTGGAGTCACAGACTTTCTTCAATTTTTTTGATTTTTCAGATTTTTCGCTAAATCGATTCGACGAAAACATTAAAAGTTCAAAATGTTAATGAATACAAGAATTTGATGTATTATCTTGCCCAGAAAATACCCGCATTGGCCTGTTACCAGTAAAATAAATAAATACAACTCCAAAAATTCGTCTTTGTTGCAGAGTTCATCTAGTTTATTCATTTCAATGTATGGACGACAATTATCGTCAGTAATTAAATGAACGTACTTTTCTTCACTCTCATCACACTCGTATTCCTTTTTCGATAGATTTTTAGTCAGTTTGATTATTTTTCTGACCAATGATTCAGTTATAAACTAACCCGAAATATCATTCTCTTCTGTAAACTGAACATTGACCTAAAATTTCACAACTATTGAAAATACTTCAGTTCTAGCAAATCGTACTGAACATGATATAGAATTTCGTGGTTTTGAACAATATTATACTAATGCAACATGTCGGGAAGGAAACAGTAGGTACTCATGAATCGAAAAGAAATTTTCCCTCAGAAGTCTTATGGAACAAATGTTTAGTTTTGGTTAGTGTCAAATTATTGCGTTCAATAAATCGAGGTGTTTTCTGTACAGCTTCTTGTACATTTATAATTCACAAATAAATTTTATGTACAATTTTATTAAAGACAAAGTTGAAATCGTTCTTTCATGTGATAAGAATGTGCCACATCGAGATGTTTGTATTTTCAATCACCGGCATCCAGCAGGAAATATTCACTTCAGTACCGTGGGAAGGATATTGGAAACATTCGAAAAAACTGGTTGTATAGATAATCATTTCAAGAAACCACATAATTCAGTTAAGTATAATAAAGAAGAACAACTAAAGTGACAGGGGTTGGCAAAGAAACTGTGAGAAGAATTTTGCACAAAAATGAATTCCATCCCTATGAGCCAAAGTTCATACACACTCCTAAAGAAAAAGATTCCGATATTCGAGTAGGATTTTCATTTTGGTTCCAAAGTGACAGAGAAAATGATGTTGCGTCCCCCTACAGGATTTCATGGACAGACAAGGCAACTTCACGTCGAACGGGACGGTTAGTTTCCAAAACTGTCACTGATGGTCCAACAATAATTGAAACTTTGTAACAGAATGCCTTGACGAATATTCATCCAAGACAAATGTGTGAATTGGGTTATTACATAATCAAATAATTGGACTATATTTTATTTTTAATTTGAATGCGGACATATACAGAAATTTCATCATGAATGTATGAAGTTATGGATAATCTCCCTCTAAGTGTTGGACGAAATTTGTGATATCAGCTTCACGGAACGCCGATCCACCAAACGGTAGAAGTGAAACAGTGTCCCGGTCAGATGTTTAGGGGCGAAGTGATAGGACGACATTGTGAAGATTATTGACCATCAAGATCCCCGGACTTGTCTCTGATGGACTTTTTCTATGGGGTTATCTTAAACAAACATGTATCAGTACAGACCATTTTTAAACAATGAACAGTAAAAGCATGCCATTCGAGAGTGTTGTGCGAACATAAATTCCCTATTCATTAAAAATGTCATAAAGTATCTGAGTAAAAGGACTATAATTTGTATAGAACGGAAAAGACGGCATGCTGAATGATGACTTCGGGTTCTTTATAAGATAATTGAAATGAATCAATGAATGTTATGATGTTTTTTTGTGAATTTGGTCATAGTTAGTTTGGTTTAATGTTATTCATACATCTAATGGTGAAAATGAAGAATATGAAATTCATGAAATCAACTCAAGAAGCGTTATTATTTGCTCAATAACTACATCTGAAAGTTTATTTCCAACAGTCATACTCTTGGGGTGTAAACTGCATCCAAATATCACGAACTCATCTGCAGCTAATGGGATGCAAATTTGCTAAAAAAGGAATACGAGTGTAATAAGAAAGACGAGCATTACGTTTTTTCAGAATACTGACATATTAACATCAATAGATTGAAAATCCGAATCAGTTGAAAAATGAAATGAAAAACTAGATGAACTTTGCAATAACAAAGACCAATTTCTGAAGGGGTATTTATTTTTTCCTGTTAACAGGCCAATGCGGGTATTTTATGGGCAAGATATGACATTGAGCTCTTGTTTCATCAGAATTATGCAATTGAAATCATGTTTCGTTCGATTCGATGAAACGAAAGATTCGAAAAATGAAAAAAAAATTGAAAAAAGTCGAAGTGATAGTAGACAGTCCCAATTTTGAGCGAGAATATAAAATTTGAAAATGAGCAAAGTTTCTCCTCGTAATTTCCGACATTTACAAAACAAACTGATTTTTTGACGATTTCTCAAAAATATGTCAGATTTCACAGGTTTAGAGTAGTCCATGACAAAAGGAAAGAGGCTGCTGAAGATTGGGCTTGCACATTGTCAATATCGTCATTTTGTCCTTCAACAATATTGGAATTTATCACACATCGATCTATACTCTTGGTACAATACTTTTTTATATGACCTCTCTCCTTGCAACGAAAACAAATGACTATGGAATTAGAAGGTACTCCTTGACTTTCTCTTCTAGTCTCCTTGTTATATTCCGCAGTGGACGTCATTTTATTTTTGTAATAATTATGTTCCATGTACATTTTTATTGTTGTTCCAATTAGCTCCTATACTATAGAATTTTTTTGTCGACGAAATTCTATCGATGCTTCTCAGAAGAGAGCTCGATTTCCCTAGCCAAATAGCTGAAAAAGCCATTTTCCATTTCCCTGTTTGAAATAAGCAAATGCTCTTAATCTTGCAAAAGATTTTTCCTATCCCTTAGGAAACGATATTTCACATCTTGATTTCCATAAACCAAGCTGAACAATTCCTGGAAAAACAGCTTTTTCCACGTTTTCCGTTTATTCTCTCTGAGTGGGCAGAGCTTGTACTGGAGCTCGGGAACCAAAATTTCAGTTTTGTTTCACCAAACAACCAATTTACAGGGTCGTAATTTGAAGGGGAATAATTCACCTAAATATAATAAAATATCACCGGAAAATCCCAAAATATAAAATTGAATTTGATATCTCAGTATGAAGTGAACGTCGGCAGTCCAAAAACCACAACAAAAAATACAAGTCCGTATTTGAAAATTCAAAGATGAAGGTGTTCCAAGTCAGACAACACCTTGTATGAAAGATTCATGGATATATTCTGATAGTCCACATCAAGTGCCAATAGCAGAATTTGAACAGATTTTCAATATGTCTGCGAATAAAGAAGATACAGGCTGTTGGGGATTATCCCCTTGAATTCGAACTCCAATTATTCTAAATAAGAAAACTCCAGTGTTTGCTGCCTGTATTCAATATTCACTTTCTTAGATGTTCACAACACAACCTTCTTGGACTGTATTCTATTTCTACACAAAATATGAAGTTATAATATTCTGAACACAGACAAAAAAATAATTTGGGATTTTTTGGTTTTTCCTATATACCTCTAGAACCAAAGGAGCTATATTCGATTTCTTTCACATAATTGAATAGGTCTCTAAAATACGCAACTTTGCCACAATTCAACCAAATTTATTCCGGAAATATTGCTCAAAACTATTTGCTGCAGCTGTGAAACTGAATGTAAGCATTTAAAATGCTGTTGCCAAAAACATGGTTTGAAATGCACAAATTTATGCTTCAATTGTTATGGCTCTGAAAAATGCTCTAATGTGAAAAAAAAGTCTGCGAGGAAGTTAATGATTCAGAAGAAATTGTTGATGAAGAAATTGTGGATGATGAAGCAACGCAGATTGGAAATAATATCGGAGACGAAGACGGTGATGGTCCTGAAGATTTTGAAGATCTGCTAGAATCGGAAAGTTTTGATGAGTCTAATAACGAAGGAATGCCACTGATGTAGTGGAAAAAATTTACATATTATGAGATTTTCTATGACAAAAATGAAATTAGAAGTCGATGAACCAGCTTTTTTATTGGAAAACAATTGCAGCAGTCATTATTTTTTTAATGATATTCACTTCAAATCCTATCTTTACTATTTTGAACGACTATTTTCAATTTCAAAGTTTCATGGATTCTCACGCTACATGAGTGATTACAGTGGTAATTTGAATGAATAGCTTTAAATTGTACATGCTGATGAAAAATAATTTTTGAAATTGAGTTTTTTTCGTTTTTTGCATTTTTTGAGAACATTTTTCATAGTGACGTATTTTTTTATACTATCAGAAAGTACAGATTTCAACGAATAAAAAACCACCAAAAAAAAGCGAATATTTTGACTCGTGAATTTTCGGCTGAAAATTAGGGTGCTTTCTCGATATTAAATTAAAATAAGGTGAAAAATAAAATTTTTCAAATAAAAAAATAACAGTACCTTTGACACATAATAAGGTAAGTTTTCACCAAATTTCGTGAAAAAAAATTTACCTACAACTTTTCTATTCGACTTTCTTCCATAAGACTTGTAGTTTTGCTGGAAATCGAGATAAACTGATTTTCACCCTTAAAAACTCACCCCCTTCCACTTCCCGATCCCGAATCGATCGTAATTTATATTTCCTTTCATTTTCATTATATTTCTTTCTCTTTCAATGGGTCTCATCCTACTTAATTTTTTTTGGTTTCGAACATTATCGACCCTGGTCTATCTATTCCAAGATGTAGAGGAAAAGACAGCCGTTATTTTTCGGATTCCTGGATCAATATGTCGCAACCATATCTCATATTCTTTATTATACATTTGTATGAAATAAGACTGGCGAGAGAAACGGGGGGAGGCACTCGAAGATAGCTCTTGGTGCACTCCAACCTTATTTATGACTTCGATGGCAATAAACCTAACGCATGGCCTATTATATTTCTGTCGGCGCGTTGCGGCGGTTCAGGAGACCCGCTTTTCACGTCGTAAATTCAAGTATTTCGTCTGTGTAGGAGCTACATTTTGGACCAATTTTGAAATAGTGAAATTAATTAAACAAGACAATAGCTGAGTGAAAAATAAAGAGATTTTTCAAAAATAGGCATTTCTGACCTATATGAAAAGTGGAAACAACTATTCGCTTAATAGCGATACAATAGTCCAGACAAAGTTCACACTGGCCCAGTTGGAGATTGGTACAGTAGAAATTATTATATAACTAGAAGAATCTTCAATAGGTGAATGAGAAAACTACAAGTAGGTCCTCAGATGAAAAGTTGAAATTAAACAATTTCATTATTACAGCGTTTATAATAAAATTATTTTTATATTTGGCAACTTTACTTCATTGTAGCCAAAAATTTTTCTGATTTTTGGGTACATATCCTTCAAATTTGTCCTTTATTACACTTCAGCAGATTCTCTGTTGATTTAGTTTTGTTTATTTTTCAGACTGTGGAAAGTTATATACCCAGAAAAAAGTGTGAAATATTAAGACCTACACAAACAAAAGTTTTCAAAGAATATCTAACTCATCGTATTTTGTTTCATTGTCAGACAGTCATGATTCACTCTCATTGGTATCTTCTCCAATATTTATTGTAAATTAATGCAGCTCATTCACGATATTCTCTCTTCGAATATTGTATTTTTCATTGTTTTCTACATGAGTGCAAATGTTTTAACAATTTTGAGTTATAACTTCTTTACATTTTTTTTCTGTTATCCTCCAAACATCAGCTAGTTTGAATAAGACATCATGAACTTCCATTCGATTCTACGGAAGCGTAGAAGGGCCAGAGATTATTTGTTCATTTGATCCACCATAATTTCAACTTTTATCTTGTAATTTTGACTTTTATCTCGTAATTTTGCCTTTATCTCGTAATTTCGGCTTTTATCTCGTAATTTTGACTTTTATCTCGTAATTTCGACTTTTATCCCATAATTTCGACTATTATCTCGTAATTTCGACTTTTATCTCGTGATTTCGACTTTCATCTCGTAATTCCGACTTGAAAATCATAACGCCACTTTGAAAGAGTGGTGTATTGTTTTTTATAACTTTCCCAAGATTTGGTTGGCAGGAAGTATATTTTCGACGTAATTGACAAACATCAATTGGTAATAATAATAATAATTTTTATCGTTTCTAAAAACGGGTTCACAACAAGAACTTTGTGTGAGAGAATAGAAAAAATATGTATATATACTTTGAATTGAAGGGGTTATATTTTTCAGGAGTGATTACTTTTTGGGAGAAAAAGTTTTTGGCTTTCTACTACTCCATCTGAACTAAGCATCATTCACTCAATATAAATGAAAGTAACCTGAGAATGTTCCATATATATTCTGAGATTTCTTTGGCTACCAGAATAGTTATATTCTGTGAGGCATGAATAAGTTCATCCAAATTCTGAAGGTATTGTTTGTTTTGTTTCATAGCAGTGTAAATTGGGCATTCGAAGATGATATGAAATAAAGTTCAGACTTAAACTTGAAATTCACATTCATTGAATATGATTTAATATTAATTTTGGACAAACATCAATTGGTTCGGATATCTGAACACAAAGCTCAGACACAATTATTCTGGGAGATCGTTAATAACGATAGTCATTGCCGACCGATGTTTAACCCTTTTTACTTCCATCGACTTCCAAAGCATATGGTTATTATGGCGAATACCTGTCAGAAAACAACTACTCCCCTGGGAATCACTGCGATGGGTATTAAATCATATCCAATAAACACTTGCGCAATGTTCATTATTGCAGGAGATAAAAGTGCTCCCTGTAACCAAATAGCAGAATTTTGTTTAAATTTGGATAAGGAGATCATCTGCAGTTTAATTTCTAGATCGTTGACTGTCATCAGTACAGGTTAAGTCAACACAGACAATTTAAAACATTGCAAAACTCCAACTGTTTGGACACTTTGAATTGGTTGTTCGTTTCTCAGATATTATGGATTTTCTCTCCTAGTTTTTTGAAACAACAGAGATTGTTTATGGTAGGTACCAATATAAAGGACAGATCAGTCAATCTGCCCAAAATATTACTCCCTGCGTGTATTAAATTTAGACTCAGGAAATAGGAATTCCTTTACTTATAGTCAGTGTCACCTTTAAAAAACATGGATGACAATTGATTTGAAATCATAAAAAAATCAAAATAATGGACGATTCACTAACCTATGTTCTGTTCGAAAATGATTCTGGTCTTTTTGCGTCATTAGATCTATGATTTTTCAAAACGAGGAGAGAGAAACCGTATTAACTAAGAAATGAACATTATATCTCTTCGAAGAACATACCGACAGTATCAGTTGATTGTCATTGCAAACTGTGTTTTTACATGACGTTTAAGATATGAATATGTAGAGTATTCTTTCAAAATGTTCACGAATTTCTGCTAGAAATTTCTTCAGTTGTAGTAAAAACCTGAACTCGAGATAAGTTTTGATAATAAAGTAAAGATATTACTGATCACATTAATTTACTATGGTAAAAAACTAATATTTTGGCTAAAATAGACTTTCTCGTACTAGTGGTACTGAATAATATCAATGCACATTTCTCAATTATCAATCTGAAATTTATTGAAATGAAGTAATTAATTCTTTTCTGAGTTTAATGTATAAATCTATTGTAGCATAAGGATCTGAGGACCTTGTGTAATTATTTTCTTCCATCAAAATTGATTGAACATAATTTCCAATAATCTTCATCAGAGGCTGTCCAGAGAAATGTACATCCGACGAAAAAGGTTTAAAAGCGAATGATGGAATCTTGATGAGGTAATCTGTATCTCCATAAAGGATAGGCATCGCATACAATATACTTGGTCTCCCTTCTGGAGCAGTAGCATTTCTTGTTTTCCGTATTCTATGAATACTCCATTCCAAATATACTTGATCGAGATCATTCTGTTATAAAAATCATAATTGAAGTTTCATCAACAACAACTTATTTCCCACTTTTACTAATGATATGAAACAAAATTGAACTAGAGACTTGTCCAAAAATGATCCATCAAATAAATTGTCTTCTCTTAGTGTGTGAAATAAATTCATCCAGTATTGTGCATTATGTTTACGTAATATAGACCACAAATATTTTATTCTTTGATTGTGCATGCTATTTCCATACGAAAAACATAATCGATTTGTTAGTTCAGCAAATACTTCATGAAATACTTTTTGTATCCTCTCCATTACTTCATTTTCAGTACCCATATCGGTTCGTACAGTTCTAGGACATCCTCCGTTGGACTTTACTGCTTCTAAGAAATATCCTCCAATTACCTGGAAAAATTTGAATTCATGTTAAGAAATTTTGATCGGCAATTATGATCAAAAGAATTCTATTGTTTCTTTTGAGAAATCGGTCTATTCAGTGAGTTATACTTATTTGTTTGCTACCCTAGCCTTCCCAAATTTTCGTATACTTTATCAAGGGCAAACAAGTAAAAATACAGACATTTAAATGTGTATAAGTGAAACAGTTATGAGCATACTCTGCAATTTGATATTTTTCAGCTATTCAAAACTTAGAAACGTAAAACATATAATCAAAAAGGCAATGTAAATCTTGTTTTGAGAAGAAAATTTGATTACTAACAAATCTTTTGTTATGATTTCTGTAAATCAAGCTGAGTTTTTTGTATTCCACCACCAGTTACATTTTTAACTAACTTCAATAAGTGACAGAAATGATTCAATATATTTCATTTCGAGATAAATGGATATCAATAAAAAAATTGAAATATTTACCTGTTGTGAGTAATAGATACTCATATTCCCAATTAAATTGCAATCACACAACAATTTCACAAACCTCCTGTTAAAACCACCTCAGAGTGAATTATAATGCACTCAAGAAACTATATTTCTACTTTGAGTCAGTATTATGATTTTCAAGTCGAAATTACGAGATAAAAGTCGAAATTACGAGATGAAAGTCGAAATTACGAGATAAAAGTCGAAATTACTAGATAAAAGTCGAAATTACGAGATAAAAGTCGAAATTACTAGATAAAAGTCGAAATTACGAGATAAAAGTCGAAATTACGAGATAGAAGTCGAAATTAGGAGATGAAAGTCGAAATTACGAGATAAAAGTCGAAATTTCGACTTTTGAGTCGAAATTATGTTGGATCAAATGAACAAATAATCTTTGGCCCTTCTACGCTTCCGTATGATTCTTTACTAGTGTACATATTTTTCTATGAGGTTCAACCGAAAATGGTACGCACCATGGTAGGCTCATTGTTGAGATGGCATGTTTCGTTGGAAGCATGTCAACGATATATATTTTATGAGCTGGTTCAAGATTCTTAATCAATGCATATAATTCAGCTTTCAGAGCATTGTCCTCGTTCTGTTAGCCATAGCTGCATCGCTGCTTTTTTCCATGAAAAATTGTGGTAGATAGCATTATTCGTAAGTAAAACGCATTGTTCTGGAGCATTAGGAATGAATTTATTTCTCAACAATTGGGTACGTGAGATTAATTTTCTCTTCAAATATCCTTTTTATGATAGGCCTTTTTAAGTAATAGCTGAATAGCAGTAAATGAGTTTCCCGATTATTTTTTTCTCAACTTCGTCAATTGAGCCCTTGGAAGTTGCAGGTTTGTTTATGGATTTCCTTGATGACTTGAGTAATTATTTTTTTCACAGTAGTGATACCAACTCCACCAGCTTCAGCTAGTATCTCTTTATCTCTCTCTTGTAGATTGCTTTCTCGGTTTGATAAACGTATAAACATCATAAATAATTTCTCGACCTTGACTGTGAATTACATTCTTAGAACTTCTCATTTTCATAAACTGTTATCTATAACAAGCAAATAAAAAATTCATTGTCAAACACTCCTTGAGTTTGAATTACTTAGCATTGCGAGATTTTCACTAGATAGTTTACAAAACCACAAACAACAGCTACACGTGTTTCGCTGTTTTGCTATACAATAGCTTTCCCCAACACATTTATACTGGCTGAATTCTACTCAATTTGGGCTTAATATAATAACAATTTGAATCATATTACCCTCTACCTAAGTGATGACAAATAGTTTTATTTCACCTGTGTTGGGGTTGAAAGTAATTCAAATTTTCAAACATCATAATGAAAAATTTCACCTATTGAATGGATATTCTGTTCTTCATAAAATAATACTCCAATCATATGAATCAAACTCTTCGAGTTTTTCAATACAAGTATTTCAAATATTGATACTATGAAGGGCTTACGAAGAAAGTGTTCGTACAATAAGAAGCAACTCAAGGTCTATCAATAATTTAAGAAAGTGAATGATACTAGAATCTGAAATCGTTATTGTCATGACACTGGTAATATTAGATTTGAGAAGTTAAGAAACTCAAAATAGTTAAAGGAAGCAATTTCAATAGTAATTTTTTATGGTTGTTAGTTTCAACAAATGAGTGTATTGACTTTTCAGAAAATATATCTTTTGTTTTATAAATTATGTTTATAATGAATCAAAATAGTTGCGTTACAAATATTATGATCGATTTGAAGCAATTTTTGAACAACAAATTGTAAAGGAGAATAAGTGTTGAGAAATATGTTTAAGCTGCTAATAATGATAATAAAAATCATGTAATTGAACTACTCACCTTCCAGACAGAAAAGCAGTTCAACTGACTACTTCATCAACAACTCTTCAACAATCACACCAAAATGAACTAATTTAAATCTAGCACACAGATAATCAGCAATGAAGCAAGAGCCAATTTCAATCGAAATACATTTCGATTGAATCATAACTTGGATCTGTATAGACGTGTGCTATGTCGACCTTCAATCGAACGCTACTACGAATCGAATGCGGTGTTTGTGAAATTCTCAATAGGGGACTGTTGAAGCGTGAACTCGTCATTTGCGTCGGAAATAGTCCTAGCCGAGAAAAAAACAACAAAATCTAACACTTTCCTCGACATAAGTTTCACTAATTGAATTGGCTCATCAGAAAATAATCTATCCATTGCTGAAAAAGTACATATTATAATACCCGCCATTTCTGTATATTAGTCTCTGTTTCATACGGTTTCTACTAATGGATGAAGTGATTCAACAGAAAGACTTGTTTGTTCAATTAATCAATGTTTTGTATGAATGGGTTGAAATGTGAACCACGTTGTTGGGCACTTCATTGAACTTCTTTTCGATCGAAATCTGTTTCCAGTTTCAGGTACTGCCTGAAAGAATAGCTTCTGTAGAAACATTGATACCCGAATATTGTATTGTTTTCGTTTTTACTAACTGCGCATATTTTTGTTTTGGGGTGATCAATGTTTCACCCTGTATATTGTTCCAGTTTAGGAACTACAGAAGATAGTAATGTATTCACCAACTTGTTTTCCTTAATTACCCGATCTGATTAAAATGTTTCAACCTACCTCCCGAATGAATATGTACAGTGTCCACGCCCATGTAAATAATCATAAATGTATATACTTAGTTGACTCGTTCAATGTTCATTTTGAAAGCCGTATATTGGTAAATTGTCAAGGAGCACCTAAACACTCGCAAATGATATTCTGTGTTGACAAATTTACCTTTCCGCATTCCATCTCTCTTTTCTTCTAATACACTGTTAGACTTCGTTTAGTTCCGATAGTCTCTAGTGTGTGAACTCTATGGAGATCCCACAAATTTGACAGAATTATTTTCGAGAACAACTAGCAGTCGACAAAGTGAATTCAGATAGTAAGTACCGATCCTTTTAATATCAGAAACGAATCGTGTTATGTGATGTATAATGACAGTGTGTTCGATACTAAAATTATTGTTTTTTGGAGAATCTAGTTGTCGACTCATTTGCAGAAGAGAATCCTCTTGGTACTAGAGGTGAGTTCACTACTCCATTGTGTTTTTATTATTCCAAGAATGTACTCAAATATTCTTATAGGATTTTTCTTTCCTACGGAAAATTTTCTCAACCTAATCCTGCACCCCGAAGGATTTGTAAACGTTAACCAGGGCTACAAGAGTGTTCCTATTCACATTCACTGATTCGGCTCCATTTATCCATTCGGATGTCCTCTTTGACTCAAACAGCGAGGTATTTCCTACTATAGTCTGGATTTATCAATTCCGAACGTGACAAGTGACAAGACGAAAAATAAAAATACAACCGCTCCTCCTTTCCTACTGCCTAAGGACCTCATCTGTTCTGCGGTTGTCACTTCTTTAGAATCAACGTTGGATGAAAGGCCAGTTATAGATGATAGAGTTCTTTCAGTGTTATAGTTTTGATTTAATATTAAGTTCTTACATTTAATATTTACCTGTTTATATTTAACCATTCAAACAAACCATTCATAATTATTTATATGTTTGCTACATCCATCAATATTCAAGTCCTTTTGAGGTAACATAACTCACAAAAACATTTTATTCCCCAATAGGAAAAATTCATGAATTTTATCCTGGGTGTACACTTTTTACTATATATGTATATATACTGGTATCAGCAAGTTATTTGTCAAGTAGGCTTGAGAAAGTTCAATATACATGATCGTATGGTTTGTTATAATTCCGTAACCATTATCTCATTAAATAGTATGAAATTGGGTATGTCTTTCTTTTATTTCAGCTGTTGTATCTACTTTCTACCTTAGGTTTCTGATCTTTTCCAAATAAGACCTTATAAAGAAGTCAGTGGCGCCCTTACAGTATCCTTATATTAATCAACAAAATCACAGTAATCAAATCCACTCCCATGTGCCGCCAACGAACAGCTGCCGGAGCTACTTTGCCATGTTTTCTCTTTTGTAAAAAGATAAAACAGGGAAAAGGATTAACCACCAATAATTACATATTAAATACTTTTATATAGAACCCTTTTCTTCTACAAGTGAATCACAAAAACAAAATAGTAACCATTTGCGTTTAATCACTGTTTAATAACTATAATTGATAAAGTGCTGATGAATTTTATGAAATTGACCCAGAATCGTTAAATTGGGTTGCTATTTAATAGGTTTCAAAAACAAAAGCAATTTTTGGAGAACCTCAGGTCTTTCAGAGCAGTAACCATTTTGCTTTTTCTTATTACTTTGCTGACTTATATCGGATGCACAAATATAACGCACTCTTCTAGTAATTGAGAACGAAATTAGATGGTTTCAGTTTATAGATAGATATATATGTTTATTTACTACACAGAGTATTTGTAGTCGTACATGAAAACAGTGGCAGAATACGCTGTATGTGAAGTACGTCACAAAATACAAAATCCAAAATCTTAAATCTACATGCATTTCAGGAATATCGACTGTATAAGTTAAAAATCAGCTCAAGGACCTTTAAAAAATAAATATATAGATGTAGATGTTGAAAAATTAAAATATATCACAAGAAAATTTTTGAATGAAAAAATTTCAGTAAAATTAAACTTTTGCATCTTTAAATACCCTGAAAAAAATCCTCAATACTGTAGGGCTCCTGATGGAGTAAAATTCTTTCAAAGGCTTCAGAAATCTGCTTACAACCTCAATGCTGCGTATATTTTGGGAGATTCTGTTTAGAATTTCATGGCTTAATAGATGGTGCTATGCTCATACAGAGTCTTTGTGTGAATAGGATATGCAAAATCATTTTTATGTCCTGTTTCATGAAAGTGAGTTTTACGGTATTCCTCAGAAAGATTTGGGTGAGCAGTTAGAAATTGTATTGCTTCAAAGATATAAATTGCTGGTGCAGTGAACAACTTATTTGACCTGGAGATTCTCTTAGAGGAAACCCTAGAATTTTTAATGAAAAGTACTCTTTCAACTCTTTCTTGACACAGAAAAACTTTACATAATTCATTACTTGGACCCCAAACTGTTATTCCTAGCCTCATGATAGAGTAGAATCTTATCTTTTCCTATATATTACTGAAAACACTCTACTGTATATATTGTCTATCTGAATTGTCCAACTCAAAGTATCATCAATATTGGTACCCAGAAACTTCACTGAGGTATTACAAATTATTTTTTCATTATCAAGTGTTACATGATGTGGCGTTTCTGAACTGTTGTTGGTTTTAAATATGAGGCAATCAGTTTTTCTTTGTTTTAGCATCAACTTGTTCTCAAGAAATTATGTAAAATGTAGAAAGTTGAAAATAAAAGCTAACCAGTTTCTGAATGTTTGGAGAGGTCAGTTAAAGTTTCACATTGGCAACAAAGTCTCACCTCTCTCAACTCGGCGCTTTCATCACACTTGTTCCCTGTCAGCATGATGGGAATCTGACTCAGATCTGGTCCCTTGAGTTCACGAATGACATCGAAGATTGGTCGCAGTTCTTCAAGGCTCTGACGACTGCATACTGAGTATACCAAGATAAACGCATGCCCTTTGCTGATGGACAATCGTTGCATGGCTGGAAATTGGTGGGAACCAGTTGTGTCCGTAATTTGGAGAGTACATATATTTTTGTTGCAACTTATCACCTGAAATCATTCTGGGTTGTCTCAGGGCCATGGGTAACATTTTTTTTTGATTTGATACTAATTTATGAAACGTGTACTCAACAAGCTCTAGGGAAGTCATAACAGTTTATTAGGCCCATTACAATGCATTTTGTCAAATGAAAAACTTCATTTGTTTTTTAAACTCTAACATTAACGAATTTCTAGTTTTTCAAAAACACAAAAATAGTTGTTTTGATTGGTTTCTGGGTATTGCCGTGATCTTCTTTGGTTACAATCTCCAACAGAAAAGTTTGGTTACAATCTCCAACTGAAAAGTTTCAGTTGATACGTCAACTGCATGCCATTGTAATGGCAAAACCTGGAAACCAACCAAAACATTGA
This sequence comes from Leptinotarsa lineolata, assembly GCA_015342045.1. NCBI lineage: Eukaryota > Metazoa > Arthropoda > Insecta > Coleoptera > Chrysomelidae > Leptinotarsa > Leptinotarsa lineolata. Next base: position 11,777 of record WOGR01000207.1, on the reverse strand, counting down.
CGCCAGCTATGAAAGCCTACATTCATATACAAAATTAGTTCTCAATTTTTAATAATATTGATAAAATGTTTGTGAATTATACATCACTAGCTGTAAATCATTCATTTTGAAATGTTTTCAAAAAATTTATTGAAAACTAACTCGTTATGTTTATATATATAGATATTAGCATGTTTTTTTATATCAATTCAAAATCAATCAAGTATAGTTATAGACTTCCATGATATCAACAATTCATGAGATGCTAACAAATATGATAAAAGAATTTTTCTTGGTTTAAAACAAGTTTTGATTTACTACTTAAAAAGTTGTGACATCAAAAAATCAGGACATGAATTCAAAAGCTATTTCAGAAGTGAAGCAACTTTGAAGATTACTCCAGACATTTTATACAAATTCAAACCAAAATATAACAAAAAATGAAATGAAAGTTTTACTCACCCATAAGACAAACATCAAGCCAAAAAATATGCATACTAAGTAAAAAAATCGAGCAACAAAAACTGAAAATAAAACTGGGCATTCACGAGCAAAACTTCTTTACACATCTGCCTTACTTGTCGGTATGTGTCTTCTATGGTCGGTATGTAGCTTTCTCGAAAAGTACCTTTGACAAACCTCAATACCAGGGAGCTTTTACCAACCCCTCCTGCCCCGAATACGACTACTCTGTAATCGTTACTTTGTTCTGGCATACTTGTTCCTTTATTATAGTTATATTTGTGGAAACAGCCGATTAAAAAATAAAGAGGTTATATTACATCTTTTGAATACAAGACAACTCTTTTTTGTACATCCCTCGAAAGGTGTCTTAACACAACTCACACTCGAACGTAACCGGTTGAGATACTTTAAATTTTTGTGTAATTTTAATGAAAGTTCATTGAAACAACATCGTTAAAAAACTGAAAAATTTTTATTGATTTTTGCTTTCGGCCATCTATTGCAAGTTGAGTGAAGTACAGGACAATGACACTGGGAAAAAATACGAAACCTATGTTACCTGCTATTAAAAAAAAAACACATCTTAAAATATTAGGTACAAGTTACGTATTTATTGAATAAAAAACTTGAGGATTAAGGAAAATAGTTATACGGAAAGAAAAATTGTTATATATCTGTAAAATGACTTATATACGGTGGTCATATTCTTTATTTGAGCAAGAACAGTGTTACTATACATGTTCAGAAGAACAAGATACATGACCAAAACGTGTTATGTTTCATTAATGTGCCCAAAGAAAAGGGAACATTGATCAAAGTGACTTTCGTATATTTCTTTTCTATGCTTTATATAGTATAATGTTTACTATTCTGTGGTATAAGCTCTATATGAGCATAAATAAACACGGTAAGGGAAAATTTTTCATCTAACTACGAGATCTGAGATCAGTAAGACATATTAGAACTAAGTTAAACGGTGAAACAAAATCCTGTCAGCTGTCTTTCAGAAATCTGTGCTTCACATTTGTGAACATGTTCGATTTTAACTATTTATCGGTTCCCCACAATGATCTAATGAAGAAGATTCATCATGAATTCACAATTGAAAAACTCTAGATACAGTAAACCCCATGTTTCATTTTCAGCTGTACAGATAAATTTACCATTTAATGTCACCATGTCACCAAAGAATAAACTCTTTGGATCGGTGGTTGCCATAGAAATCATATCTGACTAAGACATAATTCTGTGGTAAATGCCCAACAAAGCTTCGAAAGAATGATGCATAGAAAACTGGGGTTATCCAATTCGCATTTGTTTTGTCAAAAACTGAACGCGAGGAATGATATTGACCCAACTTTGTACACATGTTGAAGAATCAAGATCTGTGGCATTCCCAAATGTAAACAACATTGAAAATTATAGTGCTAGTTTGACACTGTCAAGCTGAATTTCATCATGAACTCTGTGTAGTAACCAGTGACGTCATAACATGGACTGATCATTGACTCTACAACTAATAGATAAAGAGAAACGATTTGGCATTTACGTCACTCATATGCTTGACATCGGATACAAAGTCACGATGTTTTACGTGTTGCGTACTTCCCCTGGGTAAATTTTTGGGATTTGCCACATGGTGCTCTGAGAAATGCGAAATTTACTCCGCTACCAGATGGGTATACACAAAGTGAGCGAGTCCACTTGTCCCTTCACTGCACACTTCATTCATGGTTTACACCTCAATTCAACCTCAACCAAATAAATCCAACATCTTCATGTAGCCCATTACTTTTTTTGGTGAGTGATCTTCCAGGTCACCTGATAAAAGTGAGGCTCTGTCAAACGATAAAGTTTCCATTTAATTGACAGATATTGAGGTTGTAGGATATTCTAGGTGCAAGATTCCTACCTTAGTGACCGCAGCAACCTTTCCATAAGAGGGCATCTACAAGACACTATACCACACACACATTTGATTCAGCCATGAAGGACTTTTTTGCCTTTAGTTTGCGTGTATTATCGTTAGAAAGTAAGCATTTGCTGACCTGCCCAAGAAAAGTTTTTTCTTTCCTGACACCCTACTCCTGAGGTGATAACTCACTTCCAGTCTGGCTACCTAGCCTCCTAAGTTCAATAGTTAATTTAATACTTTGCTGCTTGATGAAATAAACTATAAGTTTGTTAATAGAATCAAGAGTTGAAGAATTGAAAAGCTTTCTCTTGATTCGATGTTATAGGAAGGATAATTGGAGTCGTGGCGACGTCCGTCCCACGAGTAGTTAGGATGTGTCTCCAGATCATGAAAGGGAATCAACATGAAATCTGGCTACTTGCCCCCAACAACTTAGGCCATTTGACCCAACCAGTAAGCACGGAATCACTCCTAACTAACACCCAAAGAATAAAACTGGAGGCCCAATCCTTCAATACAATTTCCAATTTTTAACCAACTATAGGAGATAACAAACATAGTCGCAGATGAACAATTGATAAATAAAACATCTCTTGAAATATACAATTTACTTTATTGAGTAATCATAAATAAGTTATATCTCTCTTCTTACAAAATGTATCCCATTTTGTTTATAAACCTCTATTCAGTATCAAAAGTCATAAAAATATTGCCGTATATAATATAAGAGTCTAGACATATTCGAGATCACTTATACTAAATTTTGTGTGCAGTATTCTTTTATGAACTTGGGAAGGGAATGTCAACACGTAACCAAAATATTTAATAAAAATCGCATTGAGTGAACTATACTTTCAATAGCATTTCATTAACTTAATCCTCAACTAAAATTTGTATGTACAACTAATAATATATAAATCACAATTTATGCACGAATATATAAATACAGTATTCAAAGAGTATTCGACTAATGTACAAAGTGTGCTGGAAAACAACTGAAACTTCTGTTCTGACCTGTTGTTACTCTCAGTAACTATAAGACAGAGTATTAATTATTATTCAGACTATTATGCTCACCTATTTGTGGTTTTAAAAATTTGGGAAAAATAGTTTTCTACAATATTATATTCTTTCCTTGGATATTCAATTAGTATTATGGCATGTTGGCGACAGTGTGAATTGACACGTTTTAAAACTTTCAATCGGTAGTTCAAAGTTAACCTCACTTTTTATGATGTTATTTGGTAATTCCGACTTCACATGTTTTATTACTATAATCCAACTTAATATAACCTGACCTTATTTACAATTCATATTATTTTGAATTTCAAGTAGGAACTTTCGAGTTAAATTTTGGAAAATCATGAATCAAAAAAATTATTGCTATGGCCCTTCTATGCTTTCTTACATCTCAAATGAGGTATGTGCATTGACACTTTTCAATCAGTCAATTGACAGATTTGAAAAGTATCATTTAACAGCTAAAACTTTTCAATCGCTCAATTGATAGATTTGAAAGGTGTCAATCAATAGATAAACTATCAATTTACAATATTTATTTCTATATTGCCAAAATTACTTTAAATCTGTTAATTGGCACTCTGCAGTCTGTCAACTGACAGATTTGAAAAGTGTCATTTAATAGATAAAACTTTTCAATCGCTCAATTGATAGATTTGAAAGGCGTCAGTTAATAGATCTGTTCAAATCTGTTCAAAAAATCTGTTTTTCAGTTAATCAGCTCTCACCCCCATACAAGCAACAATTCTCAGAAGTTGAGAAACTAACGACTAACGAGGTCTTACCTATCAATTTTCAATGTTTATTTCTATATTGCCAGAATTACTTTAAATCTGTTAATTGGCACTCTGCAGTCTGTCAACTGACATTTAACAGAATATACTTTTCAATCAGTCAACTGACAGATTTTATAAGTGTCAATTAACAGATAAACCATCAATTCACAATTTTTATTTCTATATTGTCTGAATTGTTTGAAATATGTTGACACTTTTCAATCTGTCAATTGACAGATTTGATAAGTGTAATTCAACAGATAACACTCTTCAATCGGTCAATTGACAAATTTGAAGAGTACCATTCAACACACAAAACTTTTCAAACGGTCGATTGACAGATTTGAAAAGTGTCAACAAGCAGATAAACTATCAATTAACAATTTTTATTTCTATACTGCCAATTTTTTATTTTTTGCACTGGCATCATTACGTCATAGTAAATGAGATATGTATCGGTTCTATAGTACATCCATTTTCTAAATAAAGTATTTGAGAAACACTTTATTGTGAAATTTTCACTGGACAGTTTATCAAAAACTCTAGACGTGTTTCGCTATACAATAGCATCTTCAGGCGTGTCAGTGCTGTTTTGTGGGTATATATGCCCGAAGAAGCTATTGTATAGCGAAACACATATCGAGTTTTTGTGTAACTTTTTACTGAAAATCTCACAACAAAGTGTAGGTGGTTGATCTAACGTTGTAGGGGGGTTGATCTCACGTTTACTGCTCCACGAACCAACTAATTCATACGACATGACAATATAAATGATCTGTTTGATAAAAGCTGTACAGGTATTCAGCACCTTTTCCGAAAACAATTTTTTTTTCTATTTTTTTGTCTCATTTTTTTGTATAGGATGGTTAGGAAAGATCCCAGTTGTAATTAATAGAAAACTTCATAATAGCCACACAAGAACTTTTGGCAAATTAGCTCCCCCACTTGAGCTACTGTTTTAACTTTTTCTACAAAACTATGAAAATGATGAATTTTTGAACTTCCCCCGTAAAAATTCAGCACAGGTTTGAAGAGCTAAGTAATTCACAAGCAGGATCAGTCTTTGTGTATACCAGTTTGAAATATAAGATATAAAAAATAAGTATTTATGCATTTGTCAGTCATTCTCCAAACTACTATGAATCTGAAAGCAGTTTATACCTGTCGTTGGCCTCATGATCATTTTCGAACAGTTTAAGGTGTTTTTTATAAGTGAGAAAACTTCACTCATTTGCTTATTTGGAGATATTTTCAATAGTGTACAAAAATTTATGAAAAATCTACAAAAACTAGAATTTCTACTTTCCTGATTGACTTGTATGAATTCACAAAAAAAAGTTATCTGTAAAACTGCGTAATGAAACTGTACAGGTCAGTATTCGAGAAATAAAAAGATTTTTTTGAGAGCACTAAAATCACAGTTTTCGGGAAGATTTCATATACAAAACTCCGAATGTTTTTCAAAGGAATTCACGTAACCTAAATATTTACACTTCCAACTCCTCTAGAGTTTTGGATAACCTATTATTGTCGATTCTCCTCCTCTGACTCCTCCTGACGGCATCCGCTCTTCGATAGGGCTCGCTCCTGAGCCCCAACAAAATGTCCTCCAGAGCACCATTGTACACTTCGTCTTGCTGAAGTAATTTCTTTTCCTGTACCATTCTCGTTTTTGTTTTAAGTTCATTTATCACAGCATCCTGTTACAATTTCATTTCGTAAATTTTTATCAAAAAGTACTAGATGTGTTTTCAAGTGCATTGTACATGGCAGCTAAAGAAAATTAGTCTTTTTTGTCGCTAAGAAGCATGATACAAGTGGGGTTAATTTTGATAAAAGTTATACTGTGATAAGTAGGCTAACCGCTCTTAGTCTTCGAGTATTTTAGCCAGAAAATTTGGCAATTTTGGTGGCTGAAAATATGAAATAACAAAGTGATTTTATTCTGTCTAAATGATAATGAAGGGCTATTCTCATGCCAATGGAAACAACACTTTAGTCACAGTACGCTGTTATTTGAGGTCAGATAGATATTGTTAGTCCAAACAATTGTTATTCATGACAGACTGGGTGGGTTGTAATTGTGCCAAGATAAAACACAGTGAACAAAAAACACTGATTCCCAAATCAAGTATATAAATGGTGCAAATGTGCTCTAGGGTATTGTAAAAAAATGTATGCATACTTTCACACATTTCAATAATTTTAAATTTCAGCAGTGTGCGCGAAAATAGAGTCATCCATTTAGGTTAATAGTTTCAAAGAACCGACTCCCGGAACTGTAATGGCTGTAATTGAATCGTTCAGTGACATAGAGCCCTAATCTGACGAGAAAAATGCTTGATTTCGTTGATAATTTACACTTCAAAATCTGTGTATTGTTGCAAAAAGTTTTTTCCCAAAATTTATGTCTGGTAGTACATTTTTTATGACTCACCCTGTATAAGGTGTTTCACCTTCCATTGTCGAATCATTTCTGATGATATATAAATACATGATTGAATAAGGTCCCTATGAATTTCAGTATGATAGCATATGTTCCTTTGACTATAGAATTTTTGTTTATGAACAATTCTCTAATATATTATAAACTTTCAGTTGTATTGGGAAAGAGTAGTATCAATTTGCCTTCACCAATTACCATCAGTCAGGAATCACCAAACCAAAATGCACCATAACATGCTAAATAACTTCAAGTGATATTCATTATAAATTTGAAAATGGTTGATCATTTCAAAAATCATCAATTCTGAATAACCACTTATATCTGTAGGCATGGACATTATTCACCGAGAACAGTTGGAAAAAATAAAGTAGCAATAAGTGATTCCAGTAAGCGTTGCCAACATCGTTTTTCGTTTTAAAACACCTCTGATTTTATAGGTTATTAAAAAAAAATCATCTAAGACATGAGGCTAAAATCCACTGTGAGTTATCTTGACAAGTTTAACGGTTAGCAAGTAGATTTTCTAGAAATGCAGGATCTAATATTGAAAAGGATTTATTTACAAAATATATATTTACATTCGTATACTGCAACATTAGTATACTGCAAATAAATAGAACTAACCTACTGAGTTATTTCTAAAATACAATTGGGGGATAATAAAATAAATTTTCAACAACCTCTGCGACAGAAACTAAACAATGGACCAATCATGGAATTTCTACCGCCTATAGAGAATTGTGAACATAATTTATTATTTCCTTTTTTAAAAATGCGAATCACAACAAATACATTCATAAAAGCAACTAAGAAGCGTAAGTGCACAACGGTGAAGCAGAAACTACAGATAATCACCACCTTGCCGACCCAGTTTTTCGCAAGATACGATCATCGTTAAGCGTGCTACTCAATTCACAGATGAGCATGCCTTGGACGGTACATACCTGCTGTTTCTTTTGGTTGATCTTGTTCTTTTTCGCCACTTCTTCGGGTGTTTTGTTGTTGGCGTTTAATGCAGCCAATTCTAACCTTCTTCTCTGTTCATTTTCTTGATCGGCCGTCTGAAAACCAAATCGAACATTGTTGATGGTAATCTTGAAGTTAAAATATACACTGAAAAATACCGCTTTCACCATTGCCAAAGACATTGCTGTTTCAGTTCCAGGTTTGATGAAGTTCACTCAAAATTACATTATGAGGAAATTTCTCTTGGCATTTTTTTTTAAACTTTGCAATAGATCATAATTTTTCGTGATTATCAAAAAATGTAATGAAATTCAATTAAATCCAGTACCTATTTTACCGATGACTTTATTTATAAATTCCACTAACATGGAAATTCTGCCATAGCCAGAGTTAACCCTTTCACCGCCCAAGACGAGTATACTGGCCAACGAGTCGACTGCTTCAGATGAGATAATTCGCCTTTCAAAGTTGAATAGGTTCTGTATTTTGTAGCCATCAGTATAGTCTATACGAAGTCAATTCGAATGGCATAAAAACTAAATAGTTACCGAACGTTGGCAGTTTCTTTTGTATGGCATGGGCGGCGTGGTATAAGTTACGAGGTCTAATCATTATTTTTATGTGCGACGTTTTATATGGTATTAACTAGTAAATTCATCAGACCCGGTACTTTAGTCTTTTAGTTCGACGCATGTCACTTGGAAGAAATCCGTCTAAGTCTGCACCGAAAAACATGTGTTTACCGGTTCAGTTTCGCGAATTTCATTAATATGCTGAAAGCATATCACGAAAGAATTTGGAAGATGACGAACTAGAAGCTATGCGAAAGCTATTTTCCAGGTTTTTTGACCGTGGACTGCAGGTTTTTATGCCCGGCGTTTCGTCTACTACTGCGCCTTCGATAATGTCTACCGCAGTAGTAGACGAAACGTCAGGTATAAAAACCTGCAGGCCACGGCCAATCAAAACGAAAAATAGCTCTCACACAGTTATCCTCGGCTGGGAAAGTTTACATTCTTTGAACTAGAAGAGCTGCTAACTAAAAGTGATGACAGTGATGAAGAACCTGAGCTACCGGATTGAAGTGACAAATTTTAAGATGCTGCAGGTTTGATGAGTCAAAATGAAACGCTGGAGAACAAACAGCTTACGCTCGACACGGACGAACAAAATAGGACAGAAGAGCTTGATAGTGACATTCCCTCTCCTAAATCGATGCCAAATCCAGAGGATTGTTCTCGTTTTTCTTCCGGTCGTTGCTTTTCGTCATTGTTTTTTTTGAAATATCATTCCCTGATAACGAAAACAATGAATTTGATTTTTTCCGGTAGAAATGAAATTTTTTTCAATCTAAAAATCATTTAATAAGTACTTTATTCACACGAAAATTCACGAAAAATTGACTTTCGAATAAAACGACTAATATTTTGAGAAAATGACAATTTTATTCCTTCATTTTTCATAGAGTTTCCACAAACTTCTTCACCCCAACCCATTAAATGGCCTAACCCAACCTCCAATTCCAACCCAAAAAGGTCTATCCCAAGTAGTCACCCCAACCTCCGTGTCCAACCCAAATGGCCTAACCCAACTCGTCACCCCAACCTCGCCCACCCCAAATGAGCTAACCCAAGTCGACACAACCTCGTCTAACCCAAATGAGCTAGTTCAAGTCACCATAACCATGTCCAACACAACCTCGACCAACCAAAATGAGCTAACCCAAGTAGTCACCCCAAAATGGCCCAACTCAGGACACCCCACCCTCGTCTACCCCAAAACTCACCCCCAACCCAATCGAAGAGTGAAGAATTTGGAAATCCGAAAAAACACTTGCGATTCAGATCTTAAATCGCACAAATTCGACATTTTACCAAGAGTGTATCTCGTAAACGGAGAACCTGCTAAAAAGCGGTTATCGCTGTCGTATTGTACGCCTCCTAAATAGCCCCGTGCGACACTCGAATTTAAATGCCCGGGTGCTATCAACCTAATCTAAAATAACCTCGAACTTAACCTAAAGCTTGGTCCACCGCCAAATAGATGGCGCCACCTGTATTTCTCGGTTTTTCACTCCAAAATGGACATTTTTCAATACGTAGATTCACCTTTTTAACCCACCCTGGGCCCCTCTATCCCCTCCCGATCCCACAAGTTCGTCGGTTTATGAAAAAACCCTGTAATTCGACTATTATTATAGTATCTTCGACACACTGATAATCATGGAAGGGTGGTATAGAGCGTAAGGCGTTCGGCTACGGACTCCAATGATCATGACGGATCTGGGTTCGATTCCCAAAAATCCCATCATGACTTTGATGAATGCAGTTCTGGCTGCAACATTCAAGCTACTTCGGAGCTTGATTGTTTTGGATTCGGTTGCACCCCACTTTTATGCTAATAATAGCAGATCACACCAATAAAAATTTTGAGTTTTTATGTAGTAACGCTATTCCAGAATATTCACGTTCCAAGAAGTTGAATCTTGTTGATTTCGAAGAGATTTTTCTGCTTGCTACACAAAACAAATGCCTACCAAGTGTGTTGTATTCGCCAAATATACACTCTGTGTAGTACCATGTTCCGAATCCTAACATACCAAAAATGAACATTCAGTTTGAAAAAATGTTTTGTTTTGAGAATTACTGAAAAACATCTTTTTGGCGTACGCTGCTCTAGATGTCTATTCTCGCTAACAGTAAAGTAATTTTGAAGCGGACCAGCCGCCGTTTTTGGACCATGCGCAGTAATAGATTATTTATTTCACTACGATACATAATAAATTGTATCAAGTCAAAAAATAGAATAAAAGTAATGATCAGTTAAACAAAGAAGTATCAAGTGTGTTGACATTATAAACATTCAAAATGATTCACGTATTCGTTGACAGAATAGAAGCAAAAACTCAAAAGATAATTTTTTATAGTTTTTTTGAATTCGGACATACTAAGAATTCTAAAATTATCAAGAAGATAGTTATAGGGTTTGAAGTCCAAAATGTTCTTTTGTGATTTACTCAAACGAAAGCGATTTGTTCGAATTTTGTTACGATGTCTGGTATCATAGTCATGAAGGTCCAATTGCTTCATTAATGAAATTGATTTTTTATGAATTTCTATGAGAACGTTGTACAAAAATAATAATGTGGGTAGCGGCATTATTCTCAATTTCAAAAACAGAGGTTGACAATGATCTCTATAACCAGAGTTAGTTTTATTCTGAAAGCTTTTTTCTGCAATTATTATCAGTGTATCGAAACTAGTTATATTTTTCAACTAACGTAATAAAAAAGTGTTTTAGATAGTTGTTTGCTCAACTGATTAATATGACAAGTCCAAGTGAGAGTACTATCGATAAATATCCCAAGTAATTTAACTCTGTCTGCACTTGATGTAGCGGCAGAGCTTGCTGAAAACTGTAACTGTTGCGTTTTATCTGTATTCAGTTTGAGTCGATTTGTCATGAACCAATTCTCTGCTTCATTATCAACTCCATTTGAATTCTAGATAGTTCAATCGCATTTTTTCAGGTAAATAAATGCAATGTCATCGGCAAACATAACGGATTTATATGGATGCATAAAGTTACTAATGCCATTCACGTAAATTATGAACAGAAGTGGTCCCAATACTGATCCTTGGAAAACACCTTGTTCAACAAGTTTAAAATTCGAAACGCAATTATTGCTACTGACTGCTTGTATCTATTCGACAAATATGCTAAAAATGGATATTATTGAAATGGGACGATAATTGTTAATATGAGAAATGTTTTCGTTTTTAATAAGGAAATAACTTTTGATAGCTTAAATGCATTAGGAAAGATACCACTTGTGAATATTACATTTATCAATTCAAAAAGAGACTGCAACAATATCCCGTAGGTCTCTTTACGATAGGTTGCCTTTTATATTTCGGGATTTGGCAACCCTAGTGTTGCAATCTGACAACTAACAGCTCTATCATAAAGTTGGACATTTTTGAGGTTATACGTACATTTTGACACACGAGCGCTATTTGTGTCTTTTACAGTAACTCAAAAGATTCATCTCGGCCCAAAAATGGAATTAAATCGTGAACATTTTCGTGCGATTATTTTTTTACAACTTTCGAAGTGGATTAACTCAGCAACAATGCATGGATGAACTTAATTCAATTTTTGGCGATGAAGCTCCATCAAGGACCAGTGTTTATCGATGGTATGGTGAATT
>WOGR01000206.1:8955-29795 GCA_015342045.1 Leptinotarsa lineolata | reverse complement strand
ACCTATCCTTGATTTTACATAAACAGGAACATTTTATCCAATTGAGTATTGAAGTTTCTGCGTTGAGAACAACTCGTGCACTCCGACCGTTACCTCATCGCCATTGATAATGTCTATCGCAGTAGTAGACAAAACGTCAGACATAAAAACCTCAGGACCTCTGCAAACCCGAAAGGTACAACATATATTATATTTTCATTCGGTTACATTTCAATCTACTTTAAATACAGTGTATGTATTCATATCATCATCTTATTGTCTAACTTACTATATTCTTGATACCAGAGATAAGAAGTTGGGAGGTCAGAAACATAATTATTTCATGTTGGAAAACTCCAAAAGGTAACCCAGTTCCTTATAACGGAATATTGAATGTTCATTATACTCAATGATATGTTAGAGAACCCAACTCATCAGCTTTATATTATGCATATTCACATCGTTCTTTGGCAATACCACAGTATTTCATTTAACCGACTATTTTAGCATAAAATAAACGCTTCGTTATTTTAAAAATCCAATACTTCGAACAAATATCAAATGACTGTCTCTAAAAGCTCATCTGTCGTCCACTATTGGTCTTATATTATCTTCGAAATATTGTATTATTGCCACCATGACAAACATATTATTTTCTAGAAATTTGAATTTATTCAATTATCTCCTCGAATTTGAAACTTTCATTGGCAGGACAAAATATAGATCATACGCGAATATAAACGTATTCCTAACTGATAACCTATCCTAATCAAGTAACACCTTATTGTGAGATTTACATTGGATAGTTTACACAACCTGAACACATGTTCCGCTATAAAATAGTTCACTCAAGCATTCTCATACTCAATGTATTGTATGAAAACGCTTGGGGAAGTGAAAATCTTATTGAGTATTGGTCAATTCTATCAAACAAGCGTTTTCCAATTATTAATATATTCTGAAATATTTCTGTTCAACTAGGTGACGTAATGATACACCATTTGTTGAAGATCACTTTAATATTTGATTAATTCGAATCTTTTGATGATGTCGACATGAATTGAATTATTCAATCAGAGGTAAAGTTTTTTTTTCACTGATGTTGAATGATAATATTTGAAAATATCACGATGTATTGTCGATGACTGTTTTTCTAAGTATGTTTGTGAAATATACAAAAATGAGATCCAAAATATTCTTTCATTCACCTTCCTTGCATTTTACTTTGAAAATCTTCATTTCTTTCAAAACTACTCGATTGTATGCAATGAGCTTGTTTCATGCAATGAAAAATGATACTGGTTTGCTTATAGACTAATCGAGTTAAGGGTATATTATACTTATCAAGTCTGATCGGTCCCAAGATCTCTTTATATTTGCAGAAACAAAAACAATTCGAAAAGCAAGAATTTAAATTGGCCGCGTGTCTGTTTACCAATAAAATTGATCATGTCTAGAGCGGAGTTGCCAAGTATATTGGTTTTTAAAATCCAATCATAGATCTGATGATCCAATTTGACAGAGGCCATTTTTGTTGTTATTGTTGTAAACTCGATGTGAAAACAAGTGTTACAATTATCTAATTGAAGAACGTTTTTTTTTTTGTAAGAGTTAGGTCTTGGCCGGTGCCTATTTTGCTGCATATTTCGTGTAATTAGGTTACATGTCGAAAAATTTTTTTTCAGGTTAATTTTTGATTGAATTTTACCATTACTATCACCAAAATGGTTGAACTGTTTTATACCTTCGATAAAAGACAAAGTCTAAAATAAATGTCATATAAATGAAAGGGACCTACTAAATATACCACCAACCATTTCAATTTTTCATTCTTCATTTCGGTACCAAAGTATTGCAAATTTTTCAAGTAAAATTCATCGATCAATTCAAAATCGACTCTTGGTAAGCTATCAGGGTCAGCTTTAACAAAACTAGGATCAACATTCATTTTGGAATTATTTTAACAAAAATACGAATTATGTGTGGAAACCTTAACATCAGAAAAAACACATTGACGCATACACAATATGGCTAATATACTAGTAACGTTGAATTTTTGGTGGGTGGCATGAATGAATAATAATTATGCATAATTGATTCATTTCATTAGGGTTCATGAGCATTCGAAAACCATTCGAAAATACAGATCGTTAAATTCTATTTAGAATCATATTCAGATATAACTTGTAGTATATCAGTTATCAAGGCAAATATTATTATCCATTTTTATGCTTAATTTGTGGATTCGAGCGATCTTATTATTGTATATCTATTTACTTCCTGGCTCAATTCTTTAAAAAATGAATGAATGATTACAGAAAATTTCAATTGATCGTTAATTTTCTCAGGAAAATGGAGTACCCACATTACAATATATTGGTTTATTCGGCATTGAAATTGTATGTTATATCGGATGCATTCTCCGTGTTTTCGCAACATTGAGCTTCAACTTTTTCTTAGCTGACAGCTCACGAAGGAACAATTGATTTTTTCATCGAGTTTAGTTTGTGTGTGTTTTGAAAGTGTTTTAGAGATATATTTGAATATTAATATGGTGCATTCTTGTGCTGATTTTAATTGTGCGGAAATGCACAAGAAAACAAAAAGCGCATTGGTTTATAGGTGAGTTATTTCATATAATGAGTTTATGCCTATAACGCTTGGATTTAGTAGCAATATTAGAAAGAGGTATGTATGTAGGAATCGTTTTTTTATAATGAATTGCAGATTGAGGATTGTGGAAAAAATTGAATATTTGAAATGATTTTTCTTCATGTAGAGAATTTTTTATCAATTGAAACGTTAACGGGTTCATATACATTTCTATAATTGAATTGATAATTATTGTCTTCATAAATTTTACGATTTGGCAATGTCGATTATTTCCATTGTAACTATTGGTCAATCGAACAAGAAACGGGAATAGGGCCGTGACGTCATCAGCTTACCAAATTCGATTTTTAATAATTAATTACGGGATAACTACGGTACTTAGACAGATGAAACAAAGTGCACTGTTTTTCAATTCGACATTTCTATCAAGTAAACTATCAACCAAAAATCATGAAACAAGCCCATTGTATCAGTCAAACCCGAATGGTGTGCCTACTTAACATGATTTACCAGATTATATTCAGAAAGATCCTTGTACATGCATTTGGAAGAGCAGCATAGTCCTTGAGAAGGGTGACACTGATATCCTTTATCCCTTCTTAGTTGACATGGAGACTTTGTTCCTCGAGATGAACAGCAAGCGTCAAACTCCTCACAGTCCTTCGTTGTACCACAGTCACATTCCTCTCCAGGCTCTATCAGACCTGAAATTGATTATTCACAGATGAATATTGATTTTAAGGTCAAAACATATGGGGGCATTCAAAATATACAAACCATTACCACAATAACTCTCATCATAATCTTGAAGACAATGACCTTTAGTGACAATCGTTTCTAAAATCATGCGTTTACTGCAAGGGGAAAAAACGAAATGTTTTCTATCCAAATTTGGGGGGGTGTGATCTGTCATCAGGTATCCTTCACATTCGTTTGTCCTATCATGGTCACTTCCGAAACTATGGCCCAGTTCATGAGATAGACTTAAATGAAACATATATTGGGGTATGGGTATTCCTGAAATTCATAAATAAATTATTGTGAGCCCTAATAGAGTTTACTAGACACTTTCTCTGTTGAACTTCAATTTTTTCAAGTTTTCTAAATAATATAAAATAAATCTTACTGGAGTTTTATTCCAACACCAAACCGTTATTTTTAACAACTCGACACGTGTTTCGATCACCAAGTAATCATCTTCAAGATGAAGATTAAACTAGTTAGTTTAATGTGGTTGGGATAAAACTCCAGTAAGATTCATTACTACACCAAATGTTCCACAACAGTGCATCACAAGAATATAAAATGTATTAATGACCTATTTCAATCACTAGTTAAATCATTCTAGTCACAATAATAATATTTTCCTATTATGTGTAGGTTCTATAATAAGTGTTATGAAAAATATAACACCTTTCACAAATATCACTACATATTTGCTAACTCTCTCGGAGGTTCTACATAATGCTCGTGCTGCAGCAAGATGACTTATCGCTTTTGATGCTTCGCTCGTGTTCAGCTCTCTCTCACGATGACTTGTAACGGACTAAAATCAGATAACGCCTCGAGAGCATTTTTTGAGTAAACATCTGTACGAAGGAATGTGGAAAACTAGCTCAAACCCTTAAAATGTAAACAACGAACTACCTTCTGAAGGCCGAAAGATTTTGAGTTCATCGAGTAAAACAGATGTGTTTTGAACTAGGCGGTGAACGTTAAGGAAACAATGACCACAAATAGAAATAATTAGAAGGGAATATTAATGTCAGTCGGAAATGTTTGAAGTAATATCAATGGGGTTATAAATCAGATGTTTCAAACTGACCGCGGAGAAGCAGCTGCTGACTGGATTCGCCGACAAGCAGGTGTAATCGAATTTTCTTTGTTCGTAAACCGTATAAATAAACTGAAATCCGCGATCAATTATTCAGTCTTACATCAGTCTTACGCCAGTTTTGAACCAGCCATCGTGAAAATTAGTGCCATCATGTATTGTTTCGAAGTGTCAGTCTTCGGTTACCTAAAACTCGACTCCCTTGTACCAAGTGTAAAAAATAAGATAACGTTATTTCGGATAAACCAAATCAATTCCGTTTTTAAGTAGAGAATAGAATATTGTACGAGAATATTAATGATAAATCATGCGAAAGTTTGAATAACGCGACCGAGTAGAAGATTCGACCCTCTTCTGGATCGAATAATTATGTTTCGTGAATACTTAAATTAATCATGGCATCGTCTCAGGTTATCGAGCTTAGGATTCAAAGAATTCGTTCGTTCGTAACTGCTTGTATATGTGAGTAATATGAGGGCAAAATCCAGTAAACACTTAAAAAGCCCAAACTAAGAGTGTAAGCAACTATTCGTTTTCAAAATGAATTTCTGTAAAACTTATGTGTGCCATAAATAATATGAACTTGGTCTCTTATGCTTTGAGAAGTATTATGATTTTACCGTTTACCTTAGTCATTTACTTTGAATGTTAATCAAGATGCCATTTTGCGTCCGATATGAATCCGAATTTGTAGCATAATTGTAATGATCATTCTCATCTCTAGGGTAATTATGCATGAGCTAATGATGCAATGATTTGATCACTCAGAAAATGTAACTGGCAATAACAATAAGGGGAGATATGTTGCTGTAAATTATCTCCTGAAAAAAATAACACCCGCCAACGCTGGTCTTATTGGATTAACTGCGAGTTGGTAAAGGTCGCGCTCAGCCCCACTTGTATCGCTTTCGAAAATTCTGGAGCACCGCCTCTGTTCGAGAGTTGTTCCACCATCATCTAGCGATTGCCATCGGAATGTCGGGATGCCGAATGCCGAGACGTGGCACGTGGGACGTGGGACGTGAGACGTGGGAGAATCAGTCTAGTTCCGAAAGGCAGTGTGAATTGAGCTAATAAGACGATAAACATTTGAGCATTAGTTTAGTTAACGAGTTTTTATAATGTACTGACAGTGTAGTGAGTACAGTGGAGTTTAATTGTACAGTGTTATTCTACGGAAAAAATGTCACAATATTCTAGTATGAGAAAACAAAGCCGGTCATTTCACATTAATAATATAGGATCAGTCACATGGAATGATTTTTTGAAGAAAGTTTCTAACTGATCCAAATTTCATGGACGATCAGTTCATAAACTGAACTTCAGTAGGTATCTACATTGACATTGAAATATTATAAAATAAATGTATTTAGTAGAAATGCGACTTTTCATCCAGAGAAAAACTTACCACTTTCACTTGCGGAAGAGACCACAAGAGTATTCAAATTAACAGAAGGTTGATTCATGAATGGTCGATCACAAATGCCTCCTATAGATAATTGAAAATATTTTCTGTTTACGGGAACGGCAGAGTAACTCACTCCGATGATGTCATTTTTGAAAGTTTGTCCCGTGAATGCCACTCCCAAACATACTTCGCTCAATAAGTTGTATCTTGAGAACATTTTCAGGTAGTATTTCACTAAAAGATTATATATGTTGAAAAAATTTAATTTTCTGTTTTAATCATGCATATTGAAAGTTTCAAAAGGTAACTAGAATAATACTTATACGAGTATACCAACCAAATATGAGGCGAAACGGTGAACGCCATATGGTCGTCCATACACATTTTAAGGCCACTTTCGGCCGTAGTCGTAACCCATTAATTTTGATCGAGAGTTTTGTTGTTCGGCGCGCATAACCTGAAGGAAGAAGTGGTGCTTCAAATGTTCTCAACTAATCTTCATTCGTAATTCTCCGACCTTTCTTATATATACATCATAGAATATAGAATAGCAGTTATGAAAAAGAGTGTCGATCGAGAAGAGCTCATTGGTTCAAGATCATCTGGATAATAGGGAATTGCCCTTCACTATCACTAGAGAAGACTTCAGATCGGTCATTAAAAACTTGGTGTTAGAAACGGCTATAACAGAACCCATAATTCGAATAAACTTAGCACGACTACGAATAGGTCAACGACCATTGAACATTCCCTATAAGTACTTGAAATTATGGATGAGTGTGTACTCGGTGTTCACATTATGGAACAGGACACCAAAAAGAGCATTTTGGAGAATGACAACGACATTTCCTTGGATCAATTTGTCTCTGTGAGAAGTTCGAGTATCAAAGTAATGGTAGAAAAAGATATATAGATTCCGAAAAACTCAAAAAATCTCAATAGTATAGTAGTTTATTGTAAGATTTTTACTATAAAAGGTTTTCAAAACCGAGACACCGTGTTTCGGTACCCAATAGCAATGGAGGAAGCTATTATATAGTGAAACACGTGTCACTGATTTGAAAATCTAGAAGACGGTATGACGACGGATGGATCCATCCGCTTCGTGTGGACTGCAAGATGCTGAATGATATTACTAACAAAACCCTGAGTATAAAGGGCGACTATTGGCAAGTGAAATTCGATCTCAGAGAAGAGGAAAAGATAGATATATCTGAAGCAAATAGACAGTATCAGTTGAAAGTTCTTTCATTCAATCTTTATAAATTCCAGTCACTTCGAAATGGTTGGTGGCAATGATTCTGAGAGGTCTCACGTAAAAAGTTACCTTGTCTCTGAATGCTGTAACCGAAAACATTAGATTATTATCCTAATAATCTTGGAGAAGTATTATCTCAAGGATGAGAAATGTTCAGCTGAAGCTGAACTCTAAGAAATGTGTAATATTCCACAAGACATTGAATTTCCTTTCATGTAATCTTGGAAGAATAAAGACTGTTCCAGCGAACACTGAAATAGTGGAAAACTGATTTTGATCAAGGGATGAGCGCGAAGTCCAAATTTATGAAAAAATTTAGACGAATGGCCAAACTCCTCAACATGATATAACAAAACACGAATTATAGCATATCCACGAGCGGTGAGGACACAGGACACTTCTTATTCGACTGCGACTTATACAAATATTGAACTAGGTTCGTCCTAGCCCAGGGACAAGAAGGGAAAGAGGTCATATGACATTTCAGTAAAAGTTTCGGCGAAACTGAATTGAGTTACTACATTATGCATTAACGGGAAAGAATTTCCAGCCATAATGATATTCATACCATCAATACATTCACACCTACTTTTTAAAGTATCATTTTATTGTGGAAACTGCTTTTCAGTGAATCATGAACTTCTAAAAGTTGAAAAAACATGTAAAGTATTCAGAAAGACGGTTTGTCATACCGCTGTGGTAGAACGCAGATACGTTATCGAGGAGATCACACTCGAAAGTACTGCCAAAGACTGCAAAGTAAAGAAACGCCTATTCAAGAAGAATTATGTCTCAATGAAGTAGGATTCCCTATATCTATACGGTGGCCTATTGTATCGTCCAGAGGAGATAAGGTAGTGCACCAACTCGGCTTCAGTTCACTGGCAGATATGTTTTTTACAACATGATTACCAGACATGGCGCACTTTCAGAACAATCTGTGATTTCAGTCAGGACTAAAGCACTTATTGATGCGAACTTAGGTATCAAGAAGGCTCGTACGTCTTCACTTCAGCGATAGTCAGATGAAATGGTAGAATATCATATCTAAACGATACATTACATTATACGAGTGCAGTCAACGAATCAATAGACTTTTCTTCATCGGTGAACGAGTGTCCTAGAGGACACTCCTTGAGGACTTTTCATGCGACTTCTATTAATTTATAAATTACGCGGTACTTATGAAGAGTGGTGAGTATAATCTAGTTTAGTCTGAAATTTCACTGATAGCAAGCAAAGTTAATTAGTAAAACAAGTGAAATAATAAACAAGTGGAAGAATTGAAAAGTGATATTGAGGTATTAAGGTGTATTTTTGAGTTACAAAAAGTTATAGTTTGTGAAGTCTATCATTCATCAAAAGATTGGACTGTAGTTAGTTGACTGACACAGTTGGCGTAAAATGGGAGAACGATAAATATTGAAATAATCTGTATTAATTTGTTACACCAGGTGTATGGACCAATATGGAGAATTTTATTTCCAGGAGATTTAGTGTATAACAATCAAACGTTTCAATACTTTTGATGAAAGTAGATAAAAAAATAAATAAAAAGTCAATAGATTCAAGTGTTTTATGTGCCTTCGGCATCAACATCTATGGTATGTTCTGGATAGACTAAGTTATGTCTATTCACTTTCCCGTCAGTCATTCAACGTAATAGAATCAATCTGAATTTGACTAGATGTACACTTACGAGAAAAATATCTAGTCAAATTAAGGCAATTTTGTCTAGGTACCAGACTTTTCGATGCCTTGAATGGGAGCCTGAAATAAGCTTGATGTGATATGAAAACTATGAACAGAAAAGGTACTGTCCCAACGGTTCAGTGTTAAAACTTCAATTGATTGCAAACAAAAGTAACGCCCATTACCAGCAAGCTTCATTCAGTAAATAATTTTCATAATGACCGATTAACATTAAATGTTATTTTATTAGCCTAAATTATTAAAGAAAAGAGACGATGTTTAATCTAGTTGGTGACACATCTATCGAAAAAGGTTTTCTTGATTCTGATGAGTGGAAAAGTGTGTACGAAACATGAAGAAACAATATTCTTACCATCCATTGCTTTCTTGGAATACTTTGGTAACAAATTCATTGGGCTCTTTTCAGATTGTATTATTACGAAATATTTTATTAAGAGACCAATATTATCAGGATACCCATCGTCGTCAAAGTCAGTTGAACGGAAAAGCGAATTGGCCTCATCGATTGAGAATAAGACGTACTTCACAACTGAATTCATATTATCATTGTAGATTCGATGTAAAAATGAATTATCGATAACCACCAATAAGGTACAGACTTTACTGAAAAATGTACATCAGTTGTACTAAGAGTATGAATAAATAATTCACTTACCCTTTTCGAATCGTTGTCTTGAAAAGTTGGTACATATTATCTTCTGAGTTCCGTTTAACATGAGAAATATTACCTTTGCTGTTGAAAAATTCAAACGCCTTTGATTTTCCATTCATTTTTGAATTTTTTTTGCTTTCATAAACTACAGCATTTTTATCAGAATCATTATTCAAACGTTGCAGTAAAGGGTAACTTTTCAGATTATCTACGTAAAAAATCTTGTCAAAACTCCTCACTTTACCGTAAAAATAAATAGACTCTATGTAACCCCCAACATGGCTCGAGTTTGGTTCTGAAGTAATGTAACCTTCGACCAAATTTTTTTCTTGTTCAATATTCTGGTAACGTTCATTGCTATCAGTGTAGATTCGTAATTGTGTTTTATAATTGAATACATCGGAATGTTTAGATTTCAAACAAATACTTTTCTTGTCATCAATTTCAAGCTGAACTATTAAGCAATCTGCTGAGTTAATGATATCCTTGTTGATTTCAGCTGCATTCTGATATCCCGATATTCTCGATGAAATTAATCTGAAGTCTTCAGTGTTTAAATTATCAAATTCACTGGCTCTGTAATAACATTGAACCTCATAGAAAGTGAGTATAAGGGTATAACAGGAACACAAAATATGTTTCCGTTGTAACATATTCAGTTTTCCAGCTTTTGACATATCAAATGTCGGTTAAGATAGAATATTTGGATTGGTCATACCAAACAGATTGACATCAATTTTTACTACGACTTCCCTGCAATTTCTATAGTGAAGGATATAAACAGTTTGTGATCGACATTCGGTTGCTACTGGTACAGATTCGAACAGAGCTTTATTTGTGGATCAAAAACAATGACCCGATGAATACCGAAATATCAGCAAAAACGTGAATAAATTATAGCAGAATGTGATAAATGGTGATTTCCTTGATCCATATGCCAAAATTCGAATCTGAATTTGAAGCTTCAGAAATGATAAAATAGTCAAAATCAATGAAATAAATGTATGCATAATGAATATTAGGTTTATCATTCTTATTCCTACATTACAACGAATTTATTTTTTTCGTAGCTTCTCATTAAAAACCGTTAATTTCAAAATCGGACTTTAATATGAAATTCAAATTTTGCGTTGAAATTTGGTATGTGGGGTCAAAATCGATCCAAGCAATCCTTTCTAATAACTTATTTCGGTATTTTCTACCTGCCATTTCGCATTATTCATCTATGATTTTTTCAAAGTAATGAAGTTAAGAATTCAGTTCTCTACTAACTGTTCAGATGGAGTTTTAACGACTGACTGTTCAACTTCAACAACTCGCTCAGTAAAAGTATCAATCAACTCAGGTATAACGCCAATTCGCTTTTGAAGTGATGAGTGCATTTTTATCAATGATGATGAGCAGTTCACTATGTTTCGAATCAATGTATTCACTGACGTGATGTAACGCTGAGGCAATGAATTCTTGAAAAGACTTCTGGGTTAACTCGTGGTTTCTCTAATGTGATTGTTAACATATCCTTTAGTGACAGAGTCTTTACCGTCTACAGGTTCAGCAACATTCTGCAACCGCTTATTCTGAATGCCATAATCACCATGTTGTGTGAGAATGAATCCAACACTCCATCTTCCAACAAGTGGTTTACTAACACCACCCCTTCTACGCACAAATTTATCAATTATTGTGGTATGCATAGTTAGATCGTATGTGAGTAACTGAGCCAGTTTCACACATCTTGTTCATAATATTCCGGTGACTTAGACTTCCTCACGTAATTCCTCAATTATGGCCAATATTTCATTATCGTGCCCGGTATGTCCAGCCATTCGTGAACTTCAAAGTAATCGAAGGCGATCAATCATTTCTTCGAGTTTATTCCACTAAACATAATCTATATGCTCATTTCTGATATATTTTTTGAGTGGGTATTTTGATTATGCCGGCACCTTATTATCTACTAGGGTTTTGCAGTGAGTTTCCATTGGATAATAGTGGTAGGATTATTTCTCGATATTTCTTCCAATTATTCGAGAGTATACACTGTTTTCTCTCATTGTATTCATATGCCACCTTTATTAATTTGAGAATATCACCATAAGTGGTCATATCGGAAGAGGGGATATTTCCCGATGGTAATTTCATGAATATCAATTTATATAGTTTTGGAGTGCCCTGATAAGTGGCAATAGTTTTACCATTTTTTACAATTTTCTCATCTGCCACACCCATTTGTAAATTTCCCGTTTCAGTGTTCATTTGAGGGATTTCCTGATAGTTACTTCTTTATATGATTTTGCACCTCATCACGATTATCAAGTGCATTAGGTGATTCTGAATCTGAAGTTGCCAATGGAGAGGCTTGAAGATCCTTCGAAATATCCCTTTCGACATTATTTTCCCTTGATCATAATCAAGTTTCTCAAATTCAGGTTTCAACTCACTTTTAATTATAGATTTTGCGGTAGCACACCTTGTTTTCTGCATCACTTGATTCATATGAGATGCTCCTTCAGTATTGGCAGATATTGCTTTCAAAGGTGTTACTATTGGGTCATATAATTGAATTTCTTTCGAACGGCATCCGTCGCTTCAATTAAATTTCTTTTTAAACATATTTCATCATCATTTTTTCCTTCATAATGTATTCACTGCAAGAATGTGTATAATGAAGTGTTATCTACATTATCTAGCGCAAGAATGATTCAATTGTTTCAAGAACGTCAAGGATATATGACGTCTATCTAGCACTTCTCGATTCTTATCAATTACAAAAAAACATATTTATCTTCCCAACATCTCGCACACATATCTTGAAATTGCCTGTATGTCACATCTGGTGACACACGGTAGAAAAAATATGATTGAGATTCATATCATCTTGTTTGACCAGTACAATAAAATTTGCATTATCTCGAATCAATTGTTTCGAGACTCGTAAATATGTTTGGGTTAGATAGAATCAATTCGTATTTTTATGACGATCCTTACTGAAATATGATTTTATGATATCCTGTTTCTCGCACATAACATCATCAAAAATGGCGTCTGAAAGCTCTATTATTTCAGCTGCATTATCGGCAAAAGTGTAAAATCCCAACCCTTTGATTGGTTGATGGTTGATGGTTGATGAAGAGACTTTGAATAAAGATAAACATTTGCAAATCGTAATCCCATAGGATGAGTCAGCAGAGAAATCATAACATTTGTCTTGCCATAGTTAGGAGGTCCAATAATCAGACCGTTAATAGATAGTGCAAGTAAAGATCCATGACGCTGTTTGACACCGCTTCCCGATCCACCACTCACATTTTCATCGAAATTATTGATGGAAATTGCTGCTCCTGCAGCAATTTCCATATCGGGTTCCATATCGATTCCTTTATTTAAATGGGGGTTGTGAGCCGATGCAAATCTACTAATTTGCATTCAAATAAAACCGGAGGATTGGTTAATTTCCTCATTAATAATCTACCATTCGAATTACACTTACCTGGCTATCAGTATTGTGGTCCTGGCACCAAATTGCAGAAAAGATTGACGAAAGGTGATCCGGGTGTCAATCAATTGGATTTTGCATGCGAAAAACACGATATTGCGTATTCACGGAATCCCGACAATCGGCTAGACACATAGTCGATCAAGAGCTTGCCGAAAGTGCTTGGAATCGATTCAAAGCAAAAACGCTTCTGTTGGAGAAAAAGGAGCGGCTTGGCTAATTACGAATATAATGAAGGGAAAACGCCGATTTGGTGTAGGTTGTGAGTCATCATTCAAGCAGTCACGCATACACATATTAAAGAAAGGCTAAAAACGATTGGGATATTCTAAGATGGTAGCTTTTGGTTCTGGAATCGTTAAGAAAGTACGTGATGTTCTACACAAAGCGGGTGGAAGCGAATTTGTTGTCGAAAATTCTAAAAGAGCAGCAAAAATTGCACAAAAAGCATTACGCAAATATCCGAGGGCTGTAGGTGGGAAAAAGAAAATTCGGACAATGCGAATCACATGAATTCCATGATGGAATACTACCACTCATTCCAATTTTTGACGGTTTATCAGCACTCGGTAGTTTAGCCGGTGCTACTGCTGGCATAACAAAAGCAATTCAAACAGCAAGAGCGAGTAGGGAGCAGTTGAGTGAGGCAATTCGTCATAATAAACACATGGAGATAATTGCTCTAGGAAAACAAGAAAGTGGTATCTACTTGAAGCCGTACCATAAAGGATTAGAACTCTATATGAAACCTCAAAATTCAAAAAACTCATAAATTGACTACCTCTAAGAGCTCTCTTCAACATCGACCTCAACTATCACGCTAAGAAAATGATGATTCCATATTTTCGGATGGTATATATTTATGACGATTTTCCAAAATCAGGATCACTCCGATATGAGTCTATCATAGTAAATTTGGATAGTCGACATGGTCAAGGGGCACATTGGGTAGCATATAGTAAAAGCGGCACTTCGGTGAGATATTTTAATAGTTTTGGTGATTTACCCCCTCCCAAAGAATTGATTAGCTATTTTCTTATGGGTTCAAATTCTATCAATACTATTACATATAACTATGAGTGTAAACAACAATTCAACATAGTATGGTTTGGTCATTTGTATTTGAAGTTTCTCCAGAACAAGACATAGAAATAACACCAACGCAGGACAGGAATAACATCAAGAGGATGAGTCATTCATTGGTCGCCTATTCCACTTCACGCACTTTACGAAAAAGGTAAAGAACAATTCGCTGATATGCCAAAAGAGGTGTTGATTTGGTGTGCATCACATTAAATTGCATCTCTATGGGATGAGTTATCTCAAAACCTAGAAAATAATATTGATGCCTTGAAGTATCAGTACTGTCAAGACCATTACAGTGAGTCCAGTAGCAGCAGTAATTCCGATGTGAATGATGGTCCACCTACGAGAAAAATTTTCTGTTGTTATTGTAAAGTGAATGATGTGAATGTAGTCATACATAATGAGATGGATGAATCGGATAGACCGTCAAAAAAGCGACGATTACTCCATAATTTCCGATGCCAGCAATAAAAAGACATGAATCAGCGAAAATTCATCAGTCATGTTACGTAATTTTCCATTGTCGGGATATTCTAGCGAGTTGAGCGCCAACTTCTACCCACCCATCGAATTGGGTACCAGCAGTAATTATGGGATTACATGGTTTCTACTCCTACAACTCCAAATTTGATGTAGATGTCAAGAATAATATTATCGGCTATTCGCAGACAATTAACTCACCCCCCACTATTATAAAAATTCCACCTGGGGCATATGAAATTAATGAAATCAATAAAGTGATTAAGATTCATCAAACCCAAAGAACTGCAACTAGAAAATGGGGTTGAAGGTATTATCGACGAAGTATTCGAAGTTCGGCTGTGGTGAAAAATACGAGAATCAAAATTTCCCGTGAGTATCAATAAGGTGAGAATCATTCGTATGGATTGTAATGTCACAGCTTAAGCATATTCAAATAGTGATGAAATTCACAGCATCTTTGAATTTGATATCGATGTAGAGCCGGGTTACAAACTCACCAAGGAACCGCCAAATATTATTTAAATGCCAATCCAACCTGGCGGTCGTCAGTACCTCGACAATATCACTCTACGCATATTGAATGATAATGGTAATCTAATCAATTTCAATGGTGAAAAAATAATAGTCATATTGGAATTGATAAAGCTATAACAATCATCATTTCTGATATGTTGATTCACAACATCGACGACCGTCATTAGTGTATCATAAAAATGAGTGAAGGAAGCATCGATAAGTTTGGTCGTAAGCCTGTTTCAAATATTATTTTGCGAGGACAACCTGGAGTTGGCTTCAAATTGACTTCCGATGGAAACTTCGATGTGGAAAATAAACGTTTGAAAAATATAGCAGAGCCTGAATAGAGTACGGATTGTGTTAATCGTGAATATGTTGGTTTTGACATCTCAAAAATGAATGGATAATTAGATTCTGATCAGTCAGAGATCTCATTACGCTTGGACTGAAATTAATGGAATTGGTGAAAAAATGTGAGCATATGGAAAAGGATATCAAATCGATGCAATCTGATTTGAAAAAAACCCTCGATAAGCATTCAAACAATTGAACAGAAACGATGGTGACCAATGATCATCTGTGAAAAAAATCAGTATAAAGCTGCAGTTGATGGAATTGTAACTCAGTATTTATTGCTTCCTAGCGCTTAGCAGATGATAATCATTGATAAAAGTATAAACTCAACGATTATTGTTTCTGAAAAATGGCGTTGTGCTTCAATAGCCAGCGATTTCAGCAACGGCAGCAGTTGAATCAGCGTTATGCATTTGGTGGAGACTATGATCATGTGCATTTAAAGAACAATACAAGTTCATAAAAACAGTGAACCTAGAAAAACGCTCATACAAAAAATATTACCTGATATAACCCAGGTACAGGCAAACTTAATCGAACACCGAGATAGAAGCGTAATCAAAGTACCTACTCAAGCTAATACCTACCTAAGACGATCTGACCGCATAAAAAAGCAAACAAGACGAGAAAATATTCAGTAGTGCCACGATGATAATAGCACAGTCTGCTAACGAAAGGGCTCGCATGTAATTAAAACTTGATAAAGTTTCAAATCCTTCGTGTTAGCAAGTATCAATATTTAATTAATAATAATGAAACTTCAGAAATAAGAGAAAAACCAGTTGCATCATATATATGTAGGTATATATATGTACATATATATACATATATATGAAGCTTAATGCGTTTTTTTCAGTTGTGTGGTCTAAAGCACACTCCCTTTTTCATTTAGTGTCAGTGGTGTGGGAAACGTTTTTTCAATAGGTTAATTTTACGCCAGAGATTCAAATTCTACCTGCCAAATTGTTTTGTTTGAAAATACAATTGAACTGATGATGAGGGTTAATAAAATTATTGAGTGTGAATGATGAATAAAAAATGGAAATGAAGAAAATAAGTAATGAAAAATAGTAAAAATCAAACCGACCTTTTCCACGACGTTCATGCTTGTTTTCAATGATGATCGGCCTATCAACTGATGCTTTGAGACTATTCGTGACTCTATTAGGCACCCTTACTCTTTCTCCTTCTGATCGCGTGCCCTGCGAATCAGTGCCCTGCAGACCGATTTCTCCCACGATTGAAGGTCGCTATTCATTATATATCCGGTATCTTTGCCATTTTTTTCTCGATGGATGAGTTTTCCTGAATTTGTTTTTGCCGATACGGTTTAGATTTTTGAAAGTAGAGACCCATCAGCATCAGTTTTGGGCCCGGTTCATGTCTCTGTTATATAAATGACAGTTGGATGAGTGGCAACATTCATGAAACGAACGATATATTCGCTGAACTGAGTGAGTTATCATCGTGATACATGAAAAACGATTTGTATACAATTTGCTGTTAGAATAGTTTTTGACTTGAAGATTTTTTCCACACTACAGCACTACAGAATAAACCTTAAGGCGCTCTAAGATCGGTGCCTGTGCGGAAGTAGTGATTCATATTGGATTATGTAACTGCAATTGATCAAACTCCTTTAACTAATTAACTCAAAATACTCGAAATCCTATTTAATTAAATTTTTTTTTATTCATTTCATCACCAACCTTGTTTCTTTCTCATGTTCTAATTATCAGGTAAATAATATTGAAGTCTGTATCCATTTTCTTTCATTACGAAAAGCTCAAGTACTGACGTGAATAAGTAAATTCTAAAAAACTCTATTGATCATTCAGATCAATACATATAACAGATTGTAGTCCCCCGCCGTTTCTGTCTTTGTCTGAACGCTATAAACTCAAAAACTTCAGGACAAATTTTTAATCGGAGAGATCCATGACAAGGGTTTATTTATTAATGTTTTTTGTGAATTGGTTGAAACGTATCGATATTATTTGTGAACAGTTGGGGTGATGATACTACATAGCGATCTTTCATCAAAAATGCTGCCTTATTCCTTCGAAATATAACGAAACATTTCAATAATTATTATAAACATGCACATACCAGTGATGGTGTCTGTCACAGTAGAAGACGAAATGTTTGGTAACTTAGGTTCAATTATATCACGGACACCAGCTCTTCAATCAATACATACTGTTTTTTCAACAAGCCCAAAAAAAGTCCGCAGAAGCATATGTCTATCTTTCAAGGGTAGCTCACTATATCCTCTATGATGTACGGAATATTGATCATATATATTGTGGTGACTGGAAATCTATTCAGACGGATACCATACTGATTCTCAACAAATGAATACGTTAATCATAGTGAGTATTTTAAGTACACCATAGTTGCGTTTCACAACATACAATTCAAATTAATATCTTGGGAGTTACTGCAAAATTACGCGAAAAAATGAATTGAACGGCCTGACAAATCAATGCGACAAGGTCGTATTTTTATTTTGTGTTGCTTCAAGGTAATTAGGTACTTTACGTATTGGAAAATTGAAATTGATAAATGTGAACTACTGTCATTTGGCGTAATTTCATCCGAAGTCATTATTATTCGTTACTAGCTAGAGTACTCAGCATCCCACAGAACTAGTGCAACCAGAAGACAGAAAACCGGAACTACAATTCGGAGAGGCAGTAGCGGTCAGAGTGAAACTGAAACGCTACGAACAGCTGAGGATTTTGTCGGTGTACCTGCCTCCACAAAGAACACTAGGGAGAACCGACATGGCAGAAATGTTTTTAGATCACCACCCCACAGTTACCAAAGGCGACTTAAACGCAAAGTCACGCGACTGGAACTGCAGAAATGGAAACCAATGAGGTAGAGAACTAGCCAGGCAGCTAGAAGAATTCTAGGACATCGCGGTAGTCGCTTTCGAAGCCCCAACGCACTACCCACAAGAAAAACAAGTCCCAGACATACTCGACATCGCCATAGTGCAAAACATCCCAACAACGGAGATGAAAGTACTAGACGAAGGATCGTCAGACCATAATCCCAATCTATTTACAATAGGAAGAGGCGAAGATGTACCAGGAAACCTGACATAAAAAATCATCGATTGGATAAGATTCCAGCACGCCGTTCACCATACGATAGGAGACATCCCCCGCATTGAAACAAAGACTGATCCGGAGAACGCCACCAACCAGCTGCAATACAGGCGATCACCTAAACTATGGAGAGAAGCGCACGGGAAGTCCAGCTGAGCGCTTCAACCTACAGGAGTATCTTACACTAGAAACAATGGAGCTCATTAGAATCAGAAGACCCCTGAAGAGGAGATATCAGAGAACATGCACTCCAATGGACAAAAAGAGCATGCATAGAACCGGTAGAATCCTGTGACAAGAACTGGGAGCAATACGAGAGAGACAATGATCAACCCGTCTGGAAGAACTAAATACAGGAGACCAATCTGCATGGAGAATGCAGAAAGCTCTCAGGAAGGGACTCCATAAATCATGTCCGCCCATACACGGCGAGCAAGGAATCGTCTATACGGGTCTAGAGAAAGCGGAAGCATTCGCCGATAACCTCGAAAGACAGTGCAGAGAGAACGACGTCTCGTTCACAGACGAGGTAGAAGAAATAGACACAGGTGGAAGCAACGCTACAAAGACTGAAACGACAAAGAAGGGATAACGCGCAACCCCTGGCCCCAACATCTCCAGACGGAGTCGAAGACATCGTAAGTCCCAGGCCGGAACCAAATAATAAACCGGGCACTGAAAGTTCTACCACGCAAAGGTATAGCAGCCATAACCAATATCATCAAAGCTATTCAAAACATTTCTTGTACCCGTTCAGAGAGTCAACGGTTATCCACATCCGGAAGTCAAAGAAAAACCACCTATTTCCAGACAACTATAGGACAATCAGCTCAACCCTTTCCTTAAGCGTGGCGAAACGTGTGATCCTGAAGTGATTAGAGGACCAAACCAGCGAACTAGGAACCCTACCAGATGAACAGTTTGGTTTCAGATCAGAACAATCGACAGAGCTTCAAGTCTTGAGGGTAGTGGACTTTGCGACGGAAGGCTTCAACCTCGGCAAAGGATACAACACCGGAACGATTTTCATAGAAGTCTCCAAGGCGTTAGACAGAGTTTGGCATGACAAACTCTCGGCCAAAATGAGCAATTTTGGCTACACGAAACAAGATTATTCGAGTCTTTTCTGGCTGACAGGCGATTCCGCTGCAGAGTAGGACAAGAACTCTCAACCATGCCTCTACTGAAAGCGGGAGTCCCACAAGGTGCAGTCCTTTCGCCACACCTCTTCTCGGTGTACATAGCAGACTTGCCCAAGCTGGAGAACAACTTTAACAAGTTGGCGCTCTACGCGGACGACAAACCTCTGCTGGCGAGATCAACAAGCGAAGCGCACGTCACCAGCACCAGGCAGATATATTAAAGGAATGGGCCAACCTGTGGAAGATCAATATAAACCCTGACAAGGGTCAGGCGATACTGTTCAGCCGGAGGCTGGTACACCTGGAAGGCATCGTCACCTTCAACGGACAAGAGATTCCGTGGACAAACGAAGCTTGGAGTCACTTGGGAGTCACCCTAGACAGAAGATCACCATTCAGGTCTCACGTACGGCAGAGAATAGAAAAAGCAAGATCTGCCCGACAAAACCTATCACCAATAATAGGTCTAAAAAGCAACATGGGACTGAAACTGAAGTTGCTGATGATGAAGATCGTACTACTACCAATAATCTTGTACGCCTGCACTGCCTGGGGTCAGTGCGCAGCGACATACAGAAGACAGATCCAGACGTTTATGAACGCGTGCGTAGTAAACGCTTCAAGATATATATCCGAAGGATACATATTCCGAGACCGGGAACTGAACACACAATGTGTGGACGTGTACATGAGAGAACACGCAGAAAGCGTGTTCGATAGAATCAGATCGAACAACAATCCAGCGCTAAGCGACCTACACGAAGCCCTTAACAGGGATGAACCTAGATTCAGAGAAAGAGATAAACACAAACGGCCAACGGAACAGAATCAGAAACCACCCCGAGAGTCGCTATCAGGCGGCTTCGGTAAGTATAACATTTTGTAACCAGATAACAAACACTTCCTTTTCAGGATCAACGAGAAACACTCGACCGCGAACCTTTTTTAAGAAACAGTCTCCGGCTAGTTTCTGGGGACCCCATGCAAAAATTCAGTTAGGAAAGTCAAGACAAAGTAAAACATTAGATTAGAAAATAAAAGCACCTGAAGGCTGGCTTTCGACCGCAGTCAATCAGATGTAAATCTTGCTGAAGTACCCATCAGCAGGTTGAGGACCGCTCCTGGAATAGCGGGGGTGGAAGGACGGGATAATAAGTTCTCCACACAAGAATTTATTTTTGTGCGGCAAA
>WOGR01000205.1:2186-29812 GCA_015342045.1 Leptinotarsa lineolata | reverse complement strand
AACATAACTTATATTTATATTATAACCACCTTATGCCATCTTGTTTTCTCTAAATAAAATATAATGACAGGTATAAGAACATATATACAGGAGAAGCCAGAATGGTCACTACAGAGCTTAATTGATAGATGTTTTGAAATTTACTAATCAGTGAAGTTGTCACCAAAAGCTAACTTATGATGGGAGAGTTTTACTAGTCCATATAATTAATAAGTCAAAAATATTGAGAATACGAAAATACCATCTTGTATACTTGAAAAGTGGTTATGAGAAAGTGTTTTTTAGTTTTTACTACCTTCTTAAATAACGTCAGAAAATATTAAATGAATTCGTCAGATTTCAGTTCTTTTTGAATATCTCCGGAAAAAGAGTGTCCAAAATTTTTACTAATTTGATTGAGGTTTTGAATTTTTCCATTCCAACCCTGCTTATCTTAGAAACCAAATATACGATTATAGAATTATGGTCTGCTAATTCTGTTCAACAGTTCACAAGTTCTCAGATTCTAATATTTCAAATTTTGACTAATTCTAGTGAATTTTCAACATATCAAGGACTCAAAATGTGTTAAATTATGTACCTGAACAATTATCCATTGATTACTTTCTACACAGGGATTATTCCTAAATTCGATCAATTTCACAAAATAATTGAGACATGCATTTTGGCAAGACTAAATAAAAGAAGCATGCAGTCTGAATATTCATTTATATTGAATCCCTAAAAATGCAAAATTCACTGTGTATTGTATAGAGTTTATTCAGAATAATCACTTCTTAGGACTCTCTTTAATAGTTCAATATTTTTATATTAACAATTACAATGTATTAGTCTGAAGTAATTGCTACTTGCATGGAATCTATCTTTTGAATACCACTATATATTCAATAAATTGATGGATGTAGCCGTTACTACGGGGTAAGAGATCATTATGAAAAATGAGAAATGAAAATTGTCTGTTTTTCACCACTGCAGTATCTTTAGTTACAAATAAAAGTGGTAAAAACATAGAAAATTTCCATTTCTCATTTTTCACTATATGTTCACTCAATATGTGGAAATAGAGTGGTTTATAAACCAAATATCACTTCTTTCCTTTTTGGACAAAGTGAGAAATAAACAGTTTCTTCTAAAACAAAAACCTCTTACCTTGTTAATGACTCCTTGTAATCAAGATCATCTATTCCAAATCTTTCTCTGATATTTCTGAATACCATTGGGCAATATTCTTTGACTTTGAAATGTGAAGGCATATTTTCTCTAAGAAAGATTTTATAATAATATCAGAAGATAATGTTGAAATGATGTGCTAATAATTTATGCTTACTTATTGAAGAGATGATTGTCGATTTTTATTTTCGAATAAGCTCTAAAATCGTCCGGCAGAAGCATAACCGGGATGGTGACATGCATAAGTTCATTAATCTGCAAAAACAAATGTGAATAATTGAGGAGTAATTTGAATGAAGTGTTACTCACGGTGTGATTAATTCCCCACATAAATACTGATAAAAACGGTTCATTCGCTCTAAACAGCTTTACTTTCTGATGTTTCACACGAAAATGTTTCTTTTTCAACTTGGAAAGTCCATGAGAACTACTCATTTTTACAGAATTTTCTTCAGCTTCACAGCCAATTTTATTCTAAGACAATATTAGCATTTTCAAGGACATTCTTATGTTGTCTCAATATACCTCCTTCTATGTACAAACTTTTTCACATGCTCATTCGAATAATTACACTGAAAACCGAATATCTAAAACACATTTACTGATTACTTCCCATCATTACACTAATGATGATAATATTACTGATAAACAGAACAGAGAACTGAGAGAACACTTAACAGATACAGTCATTATAGTCCATTCAACACATGTGACGTTCGACTATGACATTGTGATTGTAAGGGTGACATGGAGCAATAGTAGAATGTTTTCTTTTCCACACTGAAATTTACTAGAATATAAGTCATTTGTCTACGAATTATATCTTTTCTATTGCAATCATAATCAGAAATCCTCTTTTTCTTACAAGAGATTATATTTTTATAATCCGTAAATTATGAAATCTCTTTCTAAATAAAATGTTTTAATTTTTATTTATCGTCTCGAATGAAATATTCAAGCGGGGCAAACGTATCGCATTATTATATGATACCAAAGATTCCATGCATCCCAATGATACCTTTGAAAGTAAAAAAAAAATAATCAATTTTTAATTTTCATTCTGTCAGTTCATTTAATATCTGTCAGATATCCAGAACTCGAAAGCTACCTTTTGGGTGGCACTCTGTCACCTCATTCTCATTGTGTATATGATCGGTTTGAACAAACAAATCTTGATTAACAATGAGAAAAACATGACTGCAATCATAATTGATTATCAATAATAATACAATTGATTCAAGTCATGATGAATTATCAACAATAAAAAAAATGAACTTGTTATCCAACACCAGCCAAAGCTGTTTCGACCTGCCAGGTCTGATCAATGGGGTACAAGCAATGCATCATAAATGTCACAGCATTGTTAATGTATAGTTACAGTGTACCGTGCGTCCCACTAAGCGTTCACAACGATCAAAATGCTCCTATAGCCGTTCCACATAACAACCGCGGTCGTTGTGTTCGCCTCGAAAACGTCACTCATGACGTCATTACTTTCGCTCACGGCAAGCTAACAACGACCCATCTTAAGAGATGGGTCGAAGTGGACGTTGAGAATATTTTGGCGCAATTTTTGAAATGTTATCTGTCATTCGTAGTTCATTTCCAATTTCTTAACTTATTCAATCTTATAAGTGATCAATGGAATAGTAATTTACACATTATGAAATAAATTTAGGAGCAGCATAAAGTGTACATTACGACATGACATTTTCAAAAATTTC
The DNA here is from genome assembly GCA_015342045.1 of Leptinotarsa lineolata. NCBI lineage: Eukaryota > Metazoa > Arthropoda > Insecta > Coleoptera > Chrysomelidae > Leptinotarsa > Leptinotarsa lineolata. Next base: position 26,918 of record WOGR01000205.1, on the reverse strand, counting down.
AGTACAGTATGTGATAGAAAATCATGTACCTGAAATGACTTTTAAATTCTCCATTTGAATAACGATGAAATACATTCTCATAATCAATTATACGTGGCCCAAGTTTTCGGTTTTCACAGTTATAATTTTGGGAAGTTGCATTCCACTCTACACTAGAACTAGATGAACTAATTTATTAAGCACTATTGCGAGGCATCAACAATTCTCTAATTGCCGTAGAAGACATTTTGATTACATTCAAACTGAATTGTTCAACAACTTCACTAAAATTATACATGAAAAATTAGGTTTTACTTCTTTTTTAATATAAAGTTAGTTTGCAATTATTGAAACTTATTGTTAAAGCTTACGTAACCTCATTGAGACTTCAACTTCATTTTTTCAACTTCGCCATTTGTAATGTTTACTTGAACGCCCAACACGCTCCATAATCCATTCAACTTGAATTTACGACAGTAACGCTCGCAAGCAAGTGGAACGGGTCGCGAACGTGATCGTTGTGAGCGCTTAGTGGAACGCATCCATAGAAATCTTAATACACAGAAATTTACTTCGTCATAACGTCAAACGATGGAAATCGCAATTGATCATATAGTACAAGATAGAAATGTACAGCCGCATAACTTGCAGTTTCATAACGTAATCCATCAAACTACTTCATCATAACGTACTTTTTCATAACGTACTCCGCCATAACGCTAACGCATCATAATATAAAACGATCATAATCGTAATCGGTAGAAACCGTAACACCGGTAACGCGTCATAACGTACTTCATTAAAACGTAAAACATCATAACGTAAAGTATCAAAACGTATGTGACTTTCTGTAACTTCTACTAGTGTTTCCTACTATGACTCATAACCAGTCCGTGCAAAGCTTGTTGTTGAATCATCTGAAAATAGAACTTTTAACGTGTGATGATCAACTGTATTGTCAAATTTGCGCAAAACTAACTGACTATAATAAGACGACAAGTATAGCTGAGGCACCAGTCAATTTAATAATAACACTGGCTATCTTTCAGCATGACTCAACCTCAGACAGAAGCACAAAAATATTACGAAGGTTAGACATAGATTCACACTTCAATCTAGCAGACCACTATTAAATCTTCATGCAGTCATTGTTCACTGTGGGTCTGGCATTGAGTCTGCTCATTATTACGCTTTGGTCGAGGATGAAACGGACTGGCTTAAGTTTGACGATAGTCGTGTCACAAAATTTTCTGGTGATGTTTTGAATTCATTGGAGCCTCTGGAGACACCCTACATTTTGTTTTATGAAAGAGAGGACATTGACTGATCAAGATCATCAGATGATGTGGTGCTGCAGGTTTTTCCGGGTTTTCCTGCAGCTGAAAAAGCAAATGCGCCACTGGAATCAATTAAGTCGCCCTGGAGCGCCAATTAATTTTTTTATGATGATTCATAATTTTTATTACTTTCTAAATATTAAATTTGATGTATTACTTTGATGAATATGATAATAATGATATACAGTTACAAGTTATAAGTAATATCAGATAAGTAATTCACTGAGAAAACTTCGTTGCACGCATTCAAATGGTCCAACACGGAACAAAATTATTAGAGAATAAATGATAAAAAATAAGTTATAAGAGATTGAAAGAATGAATTCTTGTTGCATATTGCTTAGTGCGATTCTTCAATGTTATTCAAGATGTGAATGACATGACGAATGACAAGCAAACATGTCATTATTCAAGTCTATATTATGTTGAGAAAACATTGAAAAGATCGAAAAACCATAATTAAATTGCAGAACAAATTTCCGGTCAAGAAGTTATCTTGGACTAGGTAAAAAACCTTGAGGTTAGAAGAAAAGGAAATCATCTCCTAATCATTTTCAACAGCTTTCGCCTGTAATCCGTTGTCACGTATAATAAAAAACTCATCGGTTGTTGCTTATTGCTTGTAACTTTTACATGCCGTCACATATTCAATACACATATGATCTTCAGATATCTCTAACGGTGCTGAGTCTGTCTGCCATGAGATCTCGCCTCAGTATCTGAACATAAATATGAAAATCATCCTGGAATATTTCTTATGAAAAAACTATAACAAAAACTGATGAACATTTAAAACTCAAATAAAAGGCAATATCTCATTTATGCTGCATTTTAACACTAGAATTTGCAATTTTAGAAAAAAATTCACCACTTTCACAAATTGTTTGCTATCGTTGACTTGTGATTTCCATAGTGATCTTATCCATAAAACTAAGCATCCATCCGTAAGCAAGATGGATGGAAATCAAAAATACCATGGTCTCTCAACGCGAGGAATGAGATTGAGCCAACTTTGTATACATGAGGCGTTTTCTGGTGCTCATATTCATATATTCAAAACGTATTCATCTGTGATTCAAATACATTCATTCTGGCGTTGAAAGGATGACGTCACATCAACTATGAAATTTATTCATAATGATTCAAAACGAGCGTGAGGTTGGTTTTGAACGGAATATGACATTACGTTACGTCAGTTGTCAGTTTCTGCTTTATTCTGATCCTTATAGTTCACAAAGAGCTGAAAACTTTTTATAAAATACGTTGTAAAGATGTACAAAATAAAGCTGGAAAGTTATTGTATGCACTAATTTGATTCTAATTGACGTTAGAGAAAATTGAAAAGTTTGTTTTCATTATTGAATTTGACATTCTGGCGAATCTTATTATTAATGACGTAACTACGAATCGTTTTCGAATTCACGCTCCAATACGATTAAACGCCGTAAAACACATATGCTGATGGACAGAACAATACTCGTTTCAAAATGTTTACATGGGCATTGTCTATATATGGAATGCCGAAGTACGTTGAATCTATTTCATGAAGAATCAAAATATTTTACAAAAGGGGTTGAAGTGATTACACCATGCTATTTCTATCTATTTTGTCCATAAGCGTTGGTTCGTTTATGTGAAATAGAGAACACTCATACATTTCAGTTTTGAAATATTTCGATTTCAACAAGTACATTGTCCCCAATTAAGTTGTGGAAACTACCGATTGTATTATTATCGACAATATAATCATTAAAGAAACACTTCATTATAAGATTTCCACTAAACACCTGTTGCGTTTTTGTTAAACTATTTAGTGTAAATTTCACAATTAAATGTTTTTTGAATACGTTATGGATTCTCATCAAGTATCGGCAGATTTCATCCCACATCTATCGATAATTATGTTGTATTCGGGTATTCGGGATTTTCTGAATATTCACAAGAACACCAAAAGTTGAGCTCGCTAGCCGTTCAGGGTCATTTCGACTACTTGATGTAAAGTATTTTTAAATTTGAACATTAAAAAAAGGTTTAGAGTTTAGAGAAAGTCACTATTCGAGATTTATAAGAACCACCTCACTTGTTTCAAAGAATAAATAAGTACATGCGCGTTCCTTTTTGGCTATACTTTCAACGTGTAATAGGTCTTGAAAGTTTTGACAGTTTTGATATGACTGTTTTGAGAGTTTTGTGTTTTATCGATATATGAAAATAAAACCGATTATCCGGTTCAGGGTTTTGGTACAAATAATCTCATTTTTTTTGAAAGGTTTTCGCGAATTTTCTGAACTTTAGTGGTGTATTTAATCACTTTCGACAAACATGAGTGGCAATGGCGACAAAACCGATCATTTCGACTCTATGTTCCTCTCGATTGCTCAGTATCATCCAGAAGGAGCTTCTCAGGTAAGTATTACCAGAAACGTTTCATTTTGAACAAGAAATGTAATTTTTGATTTTCAGCTTCTCGATACATTCGTCAGTTTTCTCGGAAGAAAAACAGATTTCTTTACTGGAGGAAAAGAGGGGGAATGGGAGAAGGTAATTTTGAGAATACAAAAATTTGTTCCTTAAATTCATGTTAACTTTTTCTGTTCCTTCAGCTAGTTATGAATACATTCAGAAAGCATGAAAAACAAAGTAGAGAAAAGCACGAAGCTGAGCTGAAAGAGAAGCGTGAGAGGGAAGCTCGAGCAAAAGCATCTGCAGCAAAAAAAGCTGAAGCTGAAATAGTTGAACCTGCCAAAATAACAGAACTTACCGATGCTGAAGCCGAAAAGCTTCAGGCCGAAATAAACGCAAAGAAAAATCCGTCGTCGTCCAGTTCACAACCAGCTGCCCCTATGGGAGATAAAATCAAGGAAGATGAAGACGAATCGGAAAAGGGAAAGATTTTACCCAACAAAGGAAATGGCTGTGATTTGGACAAGTACAAGTGGACTCAGACTTTGGGAGACATTGAGGTATGTTTGTCATGAAAATTTAAATTAGGGTAAATTAGAAGTAATTTTGGAATATATCCATGTCCAGACTTGAACCTTTTAACAATTGAGAATTTTTTTGTTTGAGACTGTTAAAAATCGTTCATTAATTCAAAAAATTTTAGTTCACCGAGAATGAACATATTAATTTATAATAAATACTTAAAAGTTGGGTTAAGTAATATCGAATTCTAACCTAATTTATGATTCTTGCTCTGAAAATAAAAATCATGGTATACATAATTTAGGATTATTCCGCTAGGTGGAGCTAGTCACTGTTTTAATAAGGTTTCAGATGGCATTTACAGAAATCTCTTGTTTGGGTATTGCTGATTTACCAACGGCACTGAAGGTGTCGCTACATTAAAAATATTTGAATTTTATTTTGCAGCAACTGAAAAACTTTGAAGATTTTACATTCATCCAAAATAATCATTTTTCCCAGTGCTTGTGTTGTATTTATTCTACGCCAGAGGTTTGCAGTTTCACCTTTTATTATTAATTTACATTGAATTTAAAATTTACTTAGGGTCAACGAAAACTGGAGGGTTCATAATTTTATTACTTTCCAAAATTTCATAACTTTCAACAGATGAATTGATTACAGAGATTTGTTTAATTATATGCAATAATGCTTTGAGAAAAAGAGCTTCTTACTTTATTCCATTACTCAACAAAAAATATGGGAAACTTCAAGGGAACAATGAATTTTTTTTTTTATCATAAGAGGTTTTTTTCAGATAGGTACAAACTGGAAGAAAATTAGCCTTCCATATAACTTTTTTGACATTGAATTAAACGAAAGGAAAAAGTTCTTTTGAAACAACTTCTTTGATATGAACATTTGAATTACACGAAAATAACTTTTTCTTATCCAGTATGTACGAATGGTTAGAGCACAAGCTGAATGGGAAAAAAGTGATTTTCGTGTAACTCAGTAGTCATAGGAAAGTAGTTGTTTCGAACATTTCCCATTCTCCTCAAAAAATAGTAGAACCCTCATTCAGAGCATTCCAAGAAGAATCGAAACATTAAACAGGACATAGGGAGTACAATACCCGATAGTATACTCTTACTGAAATGAAAATTCTCAATTTGTTTGAAGTTATAGGTGTGTAGGCACAGCCCTGTGGCTGAAGTCATCCTACCTATTATTTTTCATACGTGAAACGTGAATAAATGAGTTTTCATGTGTTTCAATTATATTTCTTGCACACTACCCAACAATTAGAAACTAATTTTTCATTTTGAAAAAATTGATATTGCTTCATCTGTTTAATGGTGTCACAGAGGCATTTTATACTGTAATGATTTCTAGGGTAAAAAAAACGAACACCTAAGTACGATAATTTAATTCTACATAAATGTACAGAAAAATTCCTGCAACATCAATATTGACATAGAAATTCGAAAGAAAACATAAATAATTACTATACAGTATGTATGACATATCACAGTAAAAATATACCTACATTGTTATTTGATATTCTAAGGCTTTACTAGATTTTGAAACTCCAAAACTTTAGTTTTATCATTGGGATAATTTTTTTCATAAGTATGGCATATAAAACATCCCAGGATTATTTACTTCAGTCCAAACTATTTTCTTTGCATTCGATGGATTCTATTGCCTTTACAATACTAGAGTAGAAAATATCGATATTTATATTATCAGTTATTAATAAATAAGTTGGCAGTGATATGCTGTAAGAAAAAATACTCATTTGTGAAGTTATAAAAAAAGTAAAGCCTCCTACTTACATCTATTTACAACCACGAATTTGGTCCCATTGGTAAAATGGTTCTTTCAAATTGACTAATTTATGATTAAATAAATTTATAAATAATATTTACTAATTAGGAAAAAGGTAATTCTAGAGATCACATGTCAAGTTTGATACATTTGCTAAAGGAAACAAGTAGATCTAGACAAGCAGTTCATAACCAGTTGAACTTGCTAATAATATAGAAAACTGAAGAAAAGTCGTGATATTTCCTACCCTAAATTAATAAAATAGATATCGCTATATTGGAAGTATCATAACTATTCTCCTAGTTTTTAATAGGAAAATTAGTGTTTTCGCTAATATAGAAATCAAATATTGCTCTCGATTAGCAAACAGTTCATATTCGTCAATGGATCTCTAAATAATGCCATCCTGGTGGGTTTCGTTGTACTTTTTTCCAATTACAACAGTCAATACCTTTGGTTCTTGGCTCTCACTGAAAAATAAAATGAAATATTAGAACAAAGCATGTGAGAAATATGTTGATAAGTGATTTAAATCCTATCGTTACACAGTATTATGAGTCAAGGGAGGCATTGAGAAGTCTGGTGTCTTATACAGAACTTTCAAACAACTCCTTTTGAAGTTATGACTAACATATTTATTATAAGATTTCTGAGTTCGCATCATATTTTTCATGTTTATTTAGAGCTGAAAATAATACCTTTTAACGTTAAAAACTCATTTTATGTACGATACAAACTATGAGTACCTATTATTTATCAGTCTTGTAAATAAATAAATAATCAGTATATATTACGTCACATGTTAGCTTTCAATTTCATTTTAGAAGTTTTGTTACCCAGGAAAAGCGGATAAACAATTTTTTCAATGTGAAGATTCGTTGTGAAATATTATCTACAGTTGTGGCAACAAAATATTACTCATGAATCAATTTGTGCATCCGATATAAGTCGACAAAGTAATAGAAGCGATTCGTCGTGGCTACTGTTCTGAACAACCTAAATTTTTAATGAAGAATTGCTATTAGCTATTTTCGAAATTCCCTAAAATTTAAGCCCACGTTACAATTTTAGGTAAATTTATAAAATTTGTTAGCACTTTATTAATTATTCTACAAATACATTATACTTTATATTCTATTTTCCATTTTCTGGCAATTCAAATATTCCAGTATGTGGAACGTCGAAGCCATTGACAATTCGAGAATACAATTTATAATCATGAAATAAAACTTGAGAAAATTATGCAATATAAAAGTGTGGTATTCTTTCGTTGTTCAAACTATAGTGAAATGAAGTTATTTGAATTTCCTTGTGTTTGAATTAAAATTTGTATCTAATAATTTTCCGAATCATGAATAAGATTATCTCTTGATTTTACTTGGATGGTGCCAGAACACCAAGAAATGTCTAATGTAAAATTTCATCAACTTCTCCCTTCGTCAAAAAAAAACTAAATGGTTCTATAGAGGCCTCAAATCAGAATCTCGCCGAGCACTTCATCTAAGTTCGAATTACTCACTTTCTAAGAATAATATCGCCGTCAGGATGCCTACGGTGAACAGGGCCGACATGGTGAGCACAAGGATCGTCAGCTGATGCTTCCTACAGAAACTCCTCTGCGGCGGCCTCTGTCTCGTGTTGACATTAACGACGGTAAAGTGCATGCTGCTCGCTACGGAGACGGCGTCCGGATCGGGTTTCTTGGGGACGGTCTCTGGCATCGTGATAATGGCATCGTTGCCGCCGGTTTGTTGGAGGTAATATCGAATGTTTTGGTTTCTTGTGCTGATGGCTTCGTCGATGTTGGATCGATTTTGATCGTCTTGCTGCTGCTGCTGGTGGATTTGGGCTAAGTTGGCGGCCGTGAGCAGCAGTGACCCTGATCTGGCGCTCTGGAAAACGAAGAATGTTTGTAGAACTAGTTAGAAATATAGTTGAGGAAGTAAGGCAGATCTGGTGTGTTGTGTAAAATAGTTACAACAATGGAAGGGCAGATTTGACCCTTTATGTTAATAGAGAGGCATGGCGATATATTAACATGTTCGCTATTGGCGACATTAGTTTCCTCACTCCAATGCGAATGTCGCCGTTGCCCGACATGTCTGAGATGTTTTGTGAAATAGTATTTATTTAGCATTCAAGTGAGATGCGAGCCTTCTAATATTTTTGTCAGCTCGTTACAAAGGTATCAAAGTAATCTTGGGGATTTAAGTACTCTTGCATCTAGCGAATAGTGAGGCAGGTCCTTCTGGTACTAAACGCCCGGAATTGCGAATTGGAATGAAAAAAAACCTAATACAAAATGAAAAAGTGTTGATTTTTCAGACTGTTGCGGAAGCGAGTGAACCTTTTCCGGTGGTACTGATGAAAATTCTGATTATTGTGAAAACTGTTCTCAGTGAATCCATAATCCTCCGTTGAATATACCTCTCTAAAATTTTTAGTCTCTCCTTATCTCTGTTTGTGAAGAATTATCTCGGCTTTGTATGTGGCAGTCTTTTTTTAAATGTGACTTTTCGTTATTTCGCCGCTTATTTCATTTCTGTCGCTTTCTATTACTTCGAGGTTTTTGAAACCTTTTCGAATAGGTAGTTTCATCGTGCTTTGTTCTTCTCCGTTCTGGTGCACATTAGGACTCTTTCACATGGGGAGTTTCACGTTTCTCGCTCCTATACGGGAGCGTTCATCACTCCTACCTACCGCCCATTCACACCGGGAGCCTTTTTAGTTCCTGGCTCCTTGAGGTCCAGTCGTAGAATGGATTATACACGAGCTGTTACCATATATGTTCTCTACCGTCGACACAAACCTCGACAATAGAAACGTCAACGATCAAGAATGTGATAGATAAAGTTGCGAAATCCACGTTGAGCACCTTGCACACTTGCACCCAACTTTTTTCTACTTCATTTTTGTCCTTATAAATGTCGACACTTTTATCCCAAAAAGTGGGTCGGTAGCAGACAGCACTAATTAACAGCTCCACATCATAATCTGCCATGATGAATAATGTGAATTGGCAAATAGGGAGACCCGTTTTCACTCCTCCCGTGAAAGTCATCACTCATCTTTTTGCATTTTGAGGAGGAGACTTGAAGCTCCCTGTGTGAAAGAGCGCTTAGGGCTTTTTGTAGGCATGTTTTTATCTCTTCCCACCAGCGCGGTCACCTGCTTATGCTAGTATTTGCGTTGCAAACTATCGATATAGGGAGTCACTCTGTTTTACTTTTTTGACGCCAATTGCTTTTCTACTTTTTTTTTCTGTCATGATTCTTGCCAGAAAACCAACCGTTGTCACGTCAAGACATACTAGACTCTTATTCATTTCAATATTCTATTATAAAACATACATCCATATAAAAGAGGAATTTTTAGTACAGAGAAGTGTTATGCGAGACAAAAGATTCTTTATAAATGTGGTGCCGTTTTGCATTGTTTGTTGTTTCCGGAGAATTCTGCATAGTTTTTCTCGTTGATGGTCCCTTCTCTCTTGTACCTACTTCTTGTAGCGTTAGAACGTCAACCTTACATCTTTCTATGTTTTCTGATACCTTCCCCATTATCCTGCTGTCAGTGCTGTTTGAAAACTTCATGTTCCATTTTTTTCTCTCTTATTCCTAATTTTTTCCGTAATTCAACTTGTTTTTTATCATATAGCCGATGACGATAACTTTTGTGAATAATCTTACAATAATACTCTACTTTTTTACCCTTGCAATCTTTGTGGTTACTTTTGCATGTCAATATATACAATTGAATGCCGATCTAAACGGGCGATTATGAATAAAATCAATTATCGTGACCTCAGGAAATCCTTCGGACTTGAACTTGTCCGAACGAAGCGTGTGCAAGTGCCGACGGGATATTATAATAATGTAATTATTATAATTTATCGTGAATGTTACCGAGATAATTAATGCCGGATATTTTTCTTCTGTATTTTCAATAAACCCTTCGTCACCTGTATATACGATATATTGATACGACCATAGGTAAATGGAATTTATAATTTTCAGAAATAAATAATTTTGGCAAAAACATTAGTTGATATTGATGCGAAATATACAGAGTGTTTCAGAAGACATGGAATGTAGAATTTTTAAAAGAAGACTCAAAAAACTACTCGGATTAAAAGCAAATTTTCAGTAGGCAACATGAATTTAGAAAAAAATTAATCTTTGTACCATTTATTCTGTAGCCTATTTGAATTAGATGAGCTGGCAGTGGCTTTTCTTAGATTTTAAAAAAGCAGTTTATTTTTTCAGAGTTTCATGTCATTGAACTGGGGAAATTATTTCTCATTGTGAAACAGACAAAACGGAATAAATTAATTATTTAGATTATATTTATATAAAACTTCTAAAGCATGTCATGAAGTAACATAAAATTCAATACAACAGTTACGATTTTCAAAATTTCAAAATGAAAAGGTGTGGTACCCAATTTGATCTACTCAAAAATGAAATGTTTTTCAAAAATAAACTTCATGAACTTAACCGACCTATTTACAAAAATTATTCTTCTACTGTCATATTCAACTTAATCGCATGGTTAAGTTTTGTCTAGCACTTTTACATAAAATATATTCCTGTGAAAAGATTCAAGTGGATCGAAATGTCTTTTAAATTTCGCTGATTGTTTTTTGGAATAGAGTCGTGAAATCGGGATTTTTTTAAAATTATACGAGCAACTTCGATCTGTTATGGTATTTTGTTTTCATAACCAACCATCTACAAAATTTTTATATTATATAGCATGTGATATCATTTAAATGGCCCGTTCATATTTTTTTTAATTTAATACTGTCCTAATATTGTTTCCTGTCATATCATCAAGATATACATTTCTAATTATCAATTTTATATAGACTAATTTCGTCGATTATCGATTTTTTTGTGATAATTTTTTTAAAGAATTTGAAAACCGCATATCATGCCAAACATTTTTGAATAGAGCATGATGAATCTTCCAAATGAGATATCACAAAATTTTACTTCACATTTAAAAATTTAAGAATCGCAACTGTCAGTCGAAAGTGGTTGGATCTATTATAGAGGTGCAAACTGTACAACGTGGGATGTCAATTCATACACAATAATTATGATATTGAATTCATTCTATCTGTTTCACACTGTAATGGAATGTCAAGTCCTATAAATGTAATGTGAGTATTGTCTCAAGGCTTTGTTCTGAAACCACTTTTATTCCTCAACGATATAGTACAGCACTCAAAATCATAATTAAACATTCGTCTAGGTTTTCCAGACTAAACATGAACACCTACTTTATCGGTATTATCGGTTATCTTAAAAAATTGTTATTGACAATGACATTATAGCCTCAAAAATCATTATTTGATGATCCTATTATTTAGAAATTATCGAACTGCAGTTTTTTTCTCACCTGTGTGCTATTATTACTAGACGTCGAACCTTGGCTGCTTTTTGAGCTACGAGCTAGTGTGGGTCTTGGAATGTGCCAACTCTTGTCGAGATCTGCGGGGATCTGAAAAAAAAATTTACGTTTAGAACTGTTTTTCTTTAAAATAACGTATCTGGAACGTATCGTGAACATAATTTCAAAAATTCTATTTCATTAACTGAGCAAGGTTCAATTGTATTTCATCATCAAATTTAGCTGAAGCTGCTTTATATTTAGGATGGTGTAATGCTATTGTCATTCGATTTTATGAAATTATTGAAAAATATATCTTTATATAGTGACATCACGTATCGGATTCAAGTCCGTAGAAAAGTTATATAACGCTTCTCTTGCTGTCATTTCATATTTGCTCATTGAAGCCAGATTCAGCAATGCAGGACTTTCTGATGACCTGCTCAGGGAGATATTGTTTATTCTCCAGATACTGCTTCTGCTCAAGAAGTTTGAACAAGGTAAATTCCTAAAATATCCTGCTCTTGAGAAGACAATGCTTCTTGGTTGCACCGCCTAGCCTCCTCGGGTTTTCAACAGTATCAATAGTTGGAGAATTGAGAACCTCTAGACCTTGATCCGATGTTACGAAAATGAGAGTTAGGGTCGTTTGATCGACGTCCATCTCGTCTGCAGACTCAATGCCGATTATTAAGTTACTCTATTAATTTACTTCATGATCCAATAAGGGTCTCACGAGTATAGCTAGGGAAAGGAGGTCCATCACGACAGAACCACACATTCCCGTGATAAGGTTTTCTACGAAGAGATGGCGCCCGTTATCTTGGAAGGTTCTCTTAGTGATACTGAGTGGGTTCAGAATCATACATCTTTTCGGCACCAATACACTCACTTTAAAGAGAGGGACGACATTAAATTCCATGCACACTGCGATAGGACGGGAACATGAAGTGAAGTTTCGTATTATTTCTATAGTTTCTTATTGGGGGGAGGGGCGTCCTGTTCCTGTCCTGTCATGTGCCTATCCATTGTCTGCCTCAACGTCTAGGCATACTGCGACAGGAAGGCACAAGACTGGAACATGCCGGGACGGGAACATAACGTGAAGATTATTTTCTCTTTCTATAGTTTCTTATGGAGGGCGCACACTGAGGTAGGTAACGGACAGGCACATGCCAGCACGAACCAGGCCAATGCCGTGCTGTCTCCGGTCAAAGGCCACATTCCATGTTCCCGTTCTATCGCAGTGTGCCTAGACTTTTAGTGCGCGTCCCGCCATAAGAAACTATAGAAAGAGACACGAAACGCTTCCCGTCATGTTCCTGTCCTGTCGCAGTGTGCGGCGCGCTTTACATAACCCGGCATAGATATTCACTCTAAGTGTACGTCCATAGTGCACCGCTTCTCACTTCCCGCTAGCCGACTTGATTCGTGGCAAGTTGCCCGCGTTAGTGAACCGGTGCAATTCTAACAGGTGGTGGTCATAGTGTTCCGCTTGCGGAAACTTCTCGCTCGTGTTGAATATAACACGTTATTTGAACAACTCAAGCCCCACCTTGAGAAATTTTTCGAATATTTTCGCATGGAGAAACTTTCAACTACATTTTAAACAAAATTGAACACCGTTTAAACAAAAACTGGTGCAATTTATATAAACAGAGGATTTTCCCTGAAGAACGCATTATGGTAACGCTACGGTAAGTTTTTTCTTATTGATTGTTATTGACGGTAGTACCAATTATTACTAGTAATGTAATAATTGGTACAAAAAACAAAATAGGAAAATCGCGTGGTGCCTACTGATAACCAAAAACGAATGAAGCGGGAAGCGGGAAGCGGGAAAAGAAACAATAATTAATTCCGGTGAAAGCCGGTCTGACACCGGCTCAAGGTTAAAACAGGAGCCCAGGAACACTATGGCCGCCCTCGTTCATTTCTCCCCACATTTTTTTCTCGCTAGTCTGCCGCGATAAAGCGGGAAGCGAGAAGTGCTGCACTGTGGACGTACCTTAACAACTTCGCCGCAGCGTATGCTCTGCTTATGTCTATTTCAATTAATGTTTAAAATTCAGTTTCATACTTCATTCCATAAACTTTATTATACATTAACTACTGTAGTTCATATAATGAGTGAGTAGGTGAATCATCATTTACAGCTGATCCTTTGGGTACCGTGTTTCATTCGGTTGAAATTTGATTTTATTTCCGATAATCGCCTACTGAGTGCTTTGAACGACCTTCTGGAAATGAATATTTATAAGTATTTCTATATTTGGACGAGACGTAACCGGATTTAACCATGATGGAAATAACATATTTGAGTTAGGAATCATGTTTGTGCAATTTTTACGGTTCTTCTTCATTATATAATCGATGTCCTAAATATTACGCATCGGAATTTTCTTTAGAGTGCTTCATTGTTGTTTGTCAAGGTATTTTTTGATTCGTATTCGCTGAATACTATACTCATTAGAAGTAATTGAGCAGTTTGCGATGAAGAAGAGTTTCTTTATTCTGTCGAAGAATATAGCACTTTGCCTAGTGATATAACCAGGGACAGGCAACCCTAAGAATAACAAATATAAATAGTTTAAACTAGTGCCGAAAAAACATTCTTGATCCAACACCAGACAACACTCTTTCGACCTGTCATGAGTCTCATCAGTGGTGCTAGACTGAAACACGAAAGCATTATGCATCACTAGATTCAACTCTCCTTAAAGAACAAGCCTTAGTGTACGTACAGTTGGGACAATGATACACATGCATCATAAATAAAATACGCGTAAAACACATACTTTTATATAACATTTTTTCTTCTACAAGTTAGAAATGAAGACAAAACAGTTCAGGTTTGTGCTAAGTTTGAAAAACCCTTTGTTTAAATGATAACTTGCATGGAAAAGTTTCAATTCTTTTAACTCGAATAGTTGCATTCACAACCAATAAACTAATCATTTCATATCTCACAGTAATTAAATTATATATCGTGATTATAAAATTCAGTCTCAAATTGGGAATTGTGCTGTCTAATATATCCCATTCGGAAATATTTAAATTACCAGATATTCAAGTTGAAAGTGAAATATAAAGTATAGTGTTTTCACAGAATAATTGATAAAGTGCTGAAAAGTTTCATGAAATTGACACCAATATGAATTTCTTCATTAAAATTCGATTCTGGAGCAGTAGCCCTGTCGTTTCGTTTTCATTACTTCCGACTTATATTGGGGGCATAAATTGACGACGCATGTGTATTCATTTATTGTCCCAATTGTAAGCAAGAACATTTTCCTACGAAGACGCTGTCTATAGAATCGACAGGCCGCTCAGACGGAGAGCAAAAAAAAAGTTTACTGATTTTAAATCTAATTGCCTTGCAATGAAAAAGAACGGCGGAAGACGTATATTGTTCTGCCGTCGATGTCGAAGCTTGGCTTTGACAGATTCGTTTATCATTGTAATTCATAAAAAAGGTTAAACTGGAATCTTTGGCGTAGAACAAATCCGATACAAGCACTTTTCCCAATCATCAGAAATGCAATACGGAAAACTGCAATGTAAACGCAATGAAGAAAACTCATCCTTATTTTCTGAAGACGTCAACTTTGTTGGTGAAATGCGCGCCTAGAAGAGTATTGCATTTCTGGTGATTGGGAAAAATGCTTCTTTTAGATTGATATTCATGTATTGAGTCTTCTGTCCCCATAGATTGTGTCTTCGTAAGGGAGATGTTAACGTTTTTGCTTATAAATCATGAGTTATTGACCGATTTGAGGCACCACGTAACTTTCTAACCGCTTCCAAATAAGAATCAATTTTTGGCTATTGTCTTCGTTGGGTATCTCATAAATATTCCGTATTTAGTATGGACGTGGAAACATATTTGGAGTTCTGTCAAGTTGGCAAATTATTGTCAGTCAAGAGTTGGAAAGTTGAAATAACTGTTCTTTTTGTTGTATGTGGAATGTGTCATTAAATTGAATTTCTTAAAATTTCCACCGGTACGTGGCGCGGTGCTCATCCAACCGAATCAATTGCATGCAGGGCTATTCAGACGGTTTACTCTGTCTGAAATGACCACCCAGCACGGACGAGGAGCAGTACTCCGAAACCCGACCAAATGAAATTAAGTTCAGCAATTCATATACAGGAAGTTACTTGCAACATTTCTTCCAATCGGAAAACGCTGCACAGGTGTCTGATGGTTTTACCTCAACTTTCTACGCGACATTTGCTGGGTTAGTTGTTTTTCCGTCGGGTAACTGCCACACGTACCTTCAAAATAGTATATCTCAAATGCGGGGCTGGTTTTTTAGAATTATCACCAGAACTTTAGCATTTCATGTGCACGTGTCCAAAATATATTTATTATACAGTGTACGGCACCGAAATCATCGAATATCTTCAAGATAAATTTGTTGAGAAATAAATGATAAACAAGGTTTCGATACTGAACTATACTGAATTACTCATGTATAACAGTTAATGGAGAACAGTTCGCGTATCTGCTGAACTGAATTGATGTTATTTGAAATCATTCATTTATTTTATTCATTAATGGGTGACACCCAATTAAGTTCAACAGATTTTCATAATAAATTATATGAATACAGACATAATTACATCTAAGTTACTTGCTAAAAATAGAACTAACTTATAGATAAAAAGTAACAGTGACAAAATGAATATACTAATATGCGAGAATTGAATTAAAGATTTAATGAACGATGAGGATAAGGAAATTCAGGAATTGAGGAAGGTAATGTTTATTTTCATTTATAATTAATTTCTGAGAGAGCGTAATGCAAACTTAAAAATATTTATATCATGCACGGTTTTTGGGGTGATACAATCTTTTTATACAGAACAGTTGTTTTTTCCTCAAGAGGGCGCCAAAATGAACAGGTGCATAGTAAACAGCCACATGGGTGAATTCCTTATAAAATTATCTTTTTAGTGATGTGGCAAATCAAGGACTTTCCCTATTCAAATTAATGTACTTAACACTAAATTCCAAACGACCACACACTCGACTGTCCTTTCCAAACAAGGTAATCGACGGTCGAACATTTCTTGAAATTCTTATGTCTTTCGGCGGATTGCGTTACATAAACTCCAATGAATTCATTAAATTTCGACCGTCAACATGTCTGTCTCATTGAGATTTCTGCAATTGCCGACATGTAAACGCCTATCGTAGAAGTTTCGGTGTTGCCAACAAGGAGAGAAATACTCAAAATATATGTATTTTCAGAATTTGCTGCGCTTTTTTGTTTTTTGTGGATTTTCTGCGACTTTTATACCGTGCCACTTTGTCGTAGCAGATCAGTTTAGTTTCTACTCGGAGTGAATCATTCTTTGCTGAAACAAACGGTCCAAACAGATTATCAGAGTCACCTCTTTCACGGTTTTCGATGTACTAATTACCGATCGATCTATACCTACTATATAGTTTTCTCGAAAAAAAAATGACGTTTCGAAGCCTTACTAGGAAAGTGTCAATAAATATGAAAAACTCCCGAAGGAAGGAAGAAGTTCAAAATAAACTTTTCACCAAGATGTATAGATTATGCATAGAAGTTACTTCCAGATACAAACTCGAAGAAGAAACTTTCCCGAAACAACTAGTTTCACATGAACATTGAATTTCATAAAAAAAGTACTAGGTACTTCCATATGAAAATTGAATTATACACAAATCACTTCCTATTCAGTTTGTACTCCAAACATTCGTTATGGAATTTAAATAGATATCATTCATGTGATAGCTGTTTCGAAAAGATTTCTTCATTGGGTGGAGTTCAATGTTCATGTGAAAGTAGTTATTCGAGAAGACGTTTTCAGATTATTTGCTATTTTTGGATTTATTAACGACGGTCTGCAGGTTTCTAGACATGTTTCGTTTGCAGCTGCGGAATACATCAATGGCTATTCGGCATGCTGATTGCCGTTCTACGCCTTAGTAGAAAAGTGACAAAAGACAGAATATAGAACAAAAAAGTTATTTTTGGGAAAGAAAGTTTTTGGCTTTCTACTACTCCATAGTAGAAAGCCAAAAACTATCTTTCCCAAAAATTAATCACTCCTAAAAATGTAACCCCTTCAAAAAAGTTATTAGTTTTGAATTTGCAAATCGTTGTCTACAGGTTTGATTTATTTATTTATTTTTGTTACGTTTTGCATTGAACTGCATTTCAAATGTGCGTCCAGGTTTCCGTGAATTCATGTTTCGCGCTTTTCGATCGAATTTTTGATATTAACCTTGCGCAAAACAACCTTGTGGGTTTGGCAACACTGGTTTTGGTTTTCGTTACGAAAATATCGAATATGTTGGATATATAACAGCGTGAAAGTGTCTTGGAAAACGATCGGATATTATGTATATTGTCTAGATTGTACGGTATATTCGATGTAACTGTCATTATGGTTTTTAGATACGGTCAAACTCATTCTATATAAAGTTATTCTTTCATTTTCACGGTATAGCCACAAGATAAGACCGTAGGCTAATACGGAACTTTTCATTATGTTATATAATTTGTTTATGGTTTCGTTTGAATGCATATCAGTTATATTCCTTCTCCTGAAAGGGTCATAAAAATCTGTGACTATTGAAATTTTCTTAGAATTACAATAAAATATTCACAAAATGCAATGTGGCCTCGATACAATCCAAAAGTTACTTTCGTTCTTGTCGTCTTTAATAAAAATAGTCATTACTTTATGAAAATGTCAAATTTTTACGATTATATGTTGACTCAAATATGAGATGAAAAATGAATACTTGTATCCAAGAAATATTAATGATGGATTAACGGCATCCTTCAACTCCCATCATCGCAACTTGTAAAATTATATTATGCATTAATACCTAATAATATTTTTATGTTTTTTCGTGATGTATTAACAACCATTTTATAGTATATCTCATA
Organism: Leptinotarsa lineolata; assembly: GCA_015342045.1. NCBI lineage: Eukaryota > Metazoa > Arthropoda > Insecta > Coleoptera > Chrysomelidae > Leptinotarsa > Leptinotarsa lineolata. The sequence continues at coordinate 8,539 of WOGR01000205.1, read as the reverse complement.
CCTAATATAAGGTATCCCTTGATTTTATTCTCTTTTCCAATACCATGTAAAAATACTGGCAAGACTTATATTCGATCGCCATTTTAAGAGAATGTGTTTTCAAGATCACATTATTTTGACAATTCCCAGTAGGTATATTTATGTTTAAGCGCATCATTTTTATAAATACATATTCAGAACTTTTTTGAAATAATACTCTACCATAGACACGGCAATTTCATAAAGATTCTCTAGACGTAACAAATCAATCCATTTTATGAACGAATAAATCTTTTCAATCATTCACCTCAAACTATAAAAAACGAAAGGAGTCGCAATATAGTCAAAACACGTCCAAAGGAACTTTTTAAAAGCGGATACTTTTATAGCATCGCTGAATAACTTGAGAATGTTGGATGTTACCTCAACCATTCTGATATTATCGCCTTTGCGAATAATTGATATAAATGTTCATGTCGCTGTTCATCTCCATGATCAGACTGAAATAAAATACTCATTATTATTATCAACCATTCGCGGGGAGAAGATTGCTGCGAACTTGTATCGTGTTGGTAGTCTTTATAATTACTGCTGTGGCTGCTCATCGTTTTGAAGTTCAACTCAGTACCCCTCAAACTTCGCTGTTTAAAAACTCTTTCATTTGGATAACTGCGTTCATGTGGAATAAACTTCCTGATAACGTTCTTCCCAATGGATTTAATCTCCAGCGATTCAAATCCAATGTGAATCACTACTTTCGCACAGGCACCGCTCTTAGATCGCCTTAAGGTTTATCCTGTAGTGCTTGTGTTTTTTCCTTTAAAAAATATCTTCCTGCGAACTTGTATCGTATTGTTAGTCTTTATAGTTGCTTCCATCTTCCTCACACATCTCTTCTTTTCCTATCACTTTTTTCTTACTGGTTTTGAATGTAGAATGTATAGAAGATATACATGGGATTTGAACCAAACATGATTTATTATTCATTCCTCATTGATGTGGTGAGAATTGACTAACCACCAGCACGAGACACAGCATGCTGCTTGATGATCGAGAAACATCTGCCAGACTAACCTCTGTGAGGTATTTTGCATAAATGTCTGTCGAATATAATTCATTATCAAGCGTGATATTAGCCGGTGAAGTAGTTGTTTTCCGGCCGGCATTTACCAGAACCTACGGTGTAGGTACTTTGGGAGAGATGAATGTTTCAAGATTTTATTCCTGAATATTAACTTTCTTACAAGTTAGTGGCAAAAATGAGAATGAATCGTCTGTTTGGGAGTAATAATTTCAATTGTTACTGTGTTCTGTAAAAAAAGAAACAGCAATCAGTTGCCTCAGGATATACTAGACTTCTACTAAACTGTTAACAGCAGGAAATATGTGTCGACTCATGAAGATCCATTTCTTATAATCTCTAGATTACCTATTGGAATCCACAGACCTGGTGCCAGTGGAAGAAATTTTTAAAGAGTATACAGTACCAAACAGTCACATCGTATGATGGATGAAGCGCTTGGCGTGGTTGTTACAGAACTACGAGTAGTATTCAAGCTCTCTAAGGGCCGGTTTATCAATCGCCAGCTAAGCTCATTTGACTAATAGTTTTGTCTTAGCTTCTAGTCAAACTGTTTTTCGTTATCATTGTTACCATCAACTGGTAGCTGAAGTCTCAGTGACCATCGCTAGAAAGTGATAGTTTTTAATTTAAGCTGACAGTTATGTGGTCGCGCGTGCGAAAGTAGGTTATTTATGTTTGTTGGTGTTGTGTCACAAATGTTATTTGGAAAATACTTTTTCCAAGTAAAGAGGTAAATTGTATTATTATGGAGGTTTTACATTTGTTTGGAGATGAGGATATATTATAGTGGAGTTCATTGAAGCAGAAAGAAGACCTTATATTGTTAATGAACGTAATGATGCTTTCAGTGAATTAGATGATATGGGTTTTGTGAGAAGATTCAGATTGGAGAAAAATTCAGTATTACTCGTATTAGAACAAATAGAGCAAGTACTCAAAACACCAACAGATATGTATGATTAGATGTTCTTTTATTGCTCATTTTCGTTTTTCATATGCCCTCGGAACTCAAACTTTCGAAAAATTAAAAATTACAAAATTGAAAATAGTAATGAAATAAAGGTTATACTATATGAATTATGAACTGTTTGTTGCAGTTGTCATTTTTGAAAATCAATCCCCCAATAGAAACAAGCCCCTGAAAATGTCCCTCATGCCAACCTTAGTTAACTGACAGTTATTTAACATTACCATCCGTCAGGGTATGATAAACGATTTTATTAGTAACTGCAATATTGACTATTAGCTAAGCTTAGCTTTGAGGTAGGTAACAGAAGCATTTAACTACGTATTGATAAACCGGCCCTAAACCTCTTGGGAACGCACCCACTTTTTTTAGACAAAAGCTATGTGCACACAACTCCCCTTTAAAGTATTCATTGGACATAATTTTCTCACAAAGTTGTGGTTGTTCTTTATTTTTGTGTCCTCATTTGCTTTGGTTACACCTTTTCTGAACTATTGTGGTCTAATAAATATTTCTCACCTTTTCTGTCCAATGTCACAGGTACTTTTCAGTACTTGTATCGAGTATTGATTATTGTTTAGAATGTCCCTTAATTTTCAAAGATTTTCACGGTAACGTGGCAATTTGAAATTCTTCATTTCTTGTATTCTCTTATCTTCTTTCAATGTGAGTGTAATTATGTCAATTAGCATCAAATTCGATATGGTTGCTGTTAGCCTATGCCCTGTCAGCTATTAGTTCATCGTCTATTTGAGGTAATATTACTGTGTTTATGATTAGAAATGAAACCTTGATTGTGAACTTTTGCTAAACGAAACTTTTTTCACATCAACTTGTTCAACACCCGCCCATTTTTCGATGACTAATAAGTTTAATATTTCATCGGATGGTGACACAATTACGACACGAAACGAATTATTCAATTTCGATGTTACGAACGCATTTTCTTCCGTCGGCGTTCAATGTAACTTTCTTTCTCATGGAAATCCTCGCTCTCTGCAACAGGTGGACAAGGCAGGTAGGTAGGTGTCTTCGATTATCGTACGTAATTCGCGATATTACACGATTCTCGCACGTAACGCCGATTTTGACCTTGATCTCGTAACGTATGGCGTAACAATCTTTCGGGAATCGGGTTTTATATTACGTAGTGACTCAAGATCAGGAAGAACATTGAGACGAAATATTTGTCTATGCTGCTATTGTTCGGTTGATTGTGTATGTGTGTGTGTGAGGTAATTGAAAGTTTCAAGATCAACTAGAGTTTGCCGCCTGGAGATTGGCTAGCTATTATCTGTCAATTACACGTGAATCACTGCTGTGGGATGTAATAGTCCAGGACGATGAATCTTTGCTTACTGACATTGCGGCCAGATACATTTTTCACCAGAGCTTGATTAATCGCCCCTTTCGTCTATGATTGCGAATTGAATCAGTGTTGTAACGGAGGTCATGTTAACGGAGGCGAAGGCAAAGTGGAAAATGTAACAGATTCATTATTAACCAAACATCAATAAAAACACCTCCAAAACAAGTACTTCTTCCAAATTCCAGAACTGCAATACTCTACTTGACGCGAATTTCACCAAGCAATTTGGCGTCCTCAGAAGATGAAGTAAACAGTTTACATAATAATAATAATAAATCGGCTTTATTGAGAAAAAAATACAAAGGAAAAAGATGTGATTTGTAAAATATTACAGGAGTTATAAGGTATTCATGGGCGAAGTCTAGCTCAGAGCTACTCAAACACAACCTACGAATACCTCTCCATTATCAAACGCTTACTAGCTTCAAAAAAACATTGATGGTACCTAAATGATAGAACAAAACATATTGATTGAATGATTACTTAAACTGTTAAATTATTGAAGGTTGAAGGTTCAATAAAAATAGTTGACATTACTGACTATCATAAATATACATTTTATATTTATATTTAATTTCCTCAAGCTGAATCTCTTTAATTGCTCTGGCAAAGAATTGTACAGATTAATCAGATCTAGATCAGCATTGAAATGATTTAGTGCCTCCGCATACTCATCATTGAATTGCATATTTAACTGGGTATCGTCCGCATAAGCCTGTATTTCACAACTGTTGATGGACGAGATGATGTCAGTAGAATAAATAATGAACAATAAAGGGCCCAAAATGGAACCTTGTGGGACTCCAGATAAAATATCAAGGGATGAAGAGAAGTGATCATCAACGCAAATAATTTGGGATCTACCCAATAAATATGACCAAATGAGAAACAAGGCGGCAGTATCAAAACCAAAGTATTTGAGTTTCATACAAATTAGCTCATGATTAATGGTATCAAATGCTTTCGAAAAATCTAGTAAGACTAGGGTACTTACTATTCCCTTATCAAATCCCTCTACGATATCTTGTGTAACGGTGGCCAGAGCTGCCCATGTCTAATATAATTAACAGACCTACACAGTAGATTGACACCTGTCGCAAAACAACTACTCCCCTGGCTAATACCACGAAGGGCGTTGGATTATTTCCGACAGGTGTCAGTGCAGGATTCTTCACAGGAGTAATTCCTGCATATGCTGCCGGAATTGATTTTTAAGATCGGTTGCAGATTGGTTTCGGGCTGTTTAGCTACTCGTTAGGTAGTGCAAGGTAGTGTTTATCATCAACGTAAAGTCGATGATTTCCGATAATCAAAAATCGAATTCCTTTCAGAGTATTATTGCTCGAACTAGGCTCAAGCGAACTACAAATAACATATTCGTCATCGCCTCCTCTGTCTGTCGAGGTACTAACCAACTGCATATCCACACGGCCCAAGTTCTCGAATAAGAACAAAAAATTTTTTATTCTAAAGTATATGGGGATACTTGTAGACAGGTTTTTAATCAAATTATCTAAATGAACAATTGGTTCAGGCCAGCCTTCCGTTACCTATACAGTAGGTTTATGGACTGACACCTATCAGAAAACAACTACTTTCCCTGGCTAATACCACAAAGGGCGTCAGTGCAGGATTCTTCACATAAGAATAAAAAAATAAGTTCTTATCGTAACTCAAGTTATTTCACGTTAAAGCGTGGTTTGAAGTTCAATTTCTCTTCTACACACGTTGAACAAAAAATTTGAATTTTATTCATACGCTTTCGTTCATTACAACAGTGGTCATAAGTAAGATTCAATAAATAGTTAATTGAGCTGTTTTACTTTACGATTAGTCTGTTCGTTATTACAAAACAACTCAATTAGTTATAGTTGTTTCATCAATTTTAATTAGTTTTTGCCTTTGCAATACCGACTATAATGCAGTTATTGTAACACAATCAACTTTCAAGTCTATAATGTTGTTGAGGATTTATCATTAAAGTAAGTGATTTATAAAAAACGGTTTACAAACTTTAATATATAGTTAACCAAAGTTTCTGGAAAATCAATTGATTAGTATTTTTATAGTAAGTTGTCTAAATTGACATGACCGTTTTCATTTTTTACCGTTTGAAATGAATATTGAGATAAGTGCCCATAAACGCACAGACAAACAAACTCACAGCGATCAGTTACACTTTTATTATGTGTATTGATTGAATTGATGTATTGATATAGGCAGTCAGAAAGGAATGTGACCTAAAATTAGAAGACGAATTTCAAGTGATTCGATTATTTCGGATTCGTTAATGAGAATGAGTGGATTGTTGTTGGTTCTAAGGCTGGCAAATAAAGGAGTTCATAAATCTTGTTGGGCAAGATTGTCGAGAGATATGGTTTCATATGACAAGAGCCTTGAATGCAATCGAATGCAGTAGTTTCACACAACAGTGACCACCATAGTGCGTGTTCGGTTTCGCTGTGATCCCGTTACTCGATTCTAATTATAATTTGTTTCATATTTCAATGTGAAGAAGTATTTTAATTCAGATCCTCAGAAAAAACATCGACTTCGAAAGTATTCATAGTATTGAACCTCTGATCCATGTGATTATGTAATCATATTTTAGAACTATGTGACCTACCTTGTATGCATTTCGTTATGTTGCTAGAATTTTTTCTAGAAAATCGTAGTAAAAGGATAGAAGATTTAAAATCTTATGATTGAGCATTATGGAATGTTTAATTCAATGTTTCTTTAGATTTTCTCAGTACTAATGGCAATTAGGTTATCACTTTCAAATTGGCATAGAACGCACCTCCTCATTATTAAAATCCTTGCACAAATGTCTGTAAGATATAATTCAATATCCATCCTTGTATCAGCCGCTCGTAGCCATCCGGAGATTGTCGGTTTTTACCCCGAACACAAAGAAGGTTTGTGGACGGTATTGTCGCAGGTTCGTCGGTGAG
>WOGR01000204.1:0-29878 GCA_015342045.1 Leptinotarsa lineolata | reverse complement strand
GGGTACTTTACTGAATAGTGCACTCTTACTACCAATTCCCATTTATTTTATTATACTCAATGATTTTGTATCAATTTCAAAATCCTAAATCGACTCATTCATTGACTGTTAGGCGGAACAACGTTCGCCGGGTCTGCTAGTAAATTATATTAGTTATGTTCGAAATGTTCACGGTGAAAATGAGATATATCGTTATTTTTTGAATCAGCATATTCAACTGAATTTGCAACAGAAAATTGAAAAACCTTTTATCGTTACACCATTTATATCCAATTGAAAATTGGTCTTCAAATCTGGTCCTAAAGATTATCTTTTGTACAAGTATTGGTTGTAGGTAAAATCGATAATAATCATGATATACAGAATGATTGTAAAATTTATAATAATCTACCACTGGAGATGAGGAAAATTAAAAGCTCCACAATATTGAAGAAGGCGTTGATAACATTACTCAGTGACAAACCATGCTACTGTGTTGCTGATTTTTTCAATGAAATATTATAAATCGAATTCAATTGCAATACTTAAGTCGTCTTATGTTAGCGCAATTAACCTGGTCTGATGTAGCTGATTAACGGAAAAACAGATTTTGAACAGATTTTTGAACAGATATGATGTACCTCTATTAATTCATTCATTGATTATTTTTCTGACTAATTCATGTTTTGTTATATGTGTTGGTTTGAATCATATAGGTTTATCTTCTATTTCTCATCTATACAAATGACCCAGCTTTCATAGATATATCAGCCACCTTCACCCTCTTTGCTGACGACACCACCTCATTATGACACAACACAGATAACGCCATTCTGCATGAGATCATCTCGGAAGACATAAAAAATCAAAGAATGGTGTGACTGTAATAAATTATCTTTCAATATCAAAAAAAACAGCATCCTTGCTATTCGCTGCACTTTACCTGAGATCTGCTTTGGTAACGAAATCTCAGAAAGTATACATACTTATAAATTTCTTGGGCTGAATATAGATGATGAATTGAAGTTCAAAGACCATACAATAAACCTAAACAAAAAGCTTGCCTCAGGCTGCTACGCGCTTAGAGTCATCTCGACTGAATTAGACTATGCCCATTCAAAAACAGCCTATTTTGCTCTTATAGATTCACATATCAGATACGGAATCACCTTCTGGGGAGTCTGTTCCAGAGACTTATTTCATATGATCTTTGTTTTTCAAAAAAGAGCTGTCCGTTATATGTGCAAGGCTGCTTCCCTTGCAAACCTCTTTCTAAAGCTCACAGTATTTTAACTGTACTCTCCCTATACATTTTGGAAACAATCTGTTCAATAGAGAAACACCATTTTTCTAGGGTGAATCACACTCCTCCTCACAATACCCTTAGTCACATTAGGAATATTGAACTGCCCACTCCCACGAGCTCACTAGTTAGGGACTCGATTGATTCCAATGGAATCAAACTGTTCAATCATCTGCCAGTTAAAATAAAAGAAATAAATGCTTGCAATAAATTCCGAAAAGAGGTAAAAATGCTTCTGGTTGATGGGGTCTATTACTCAGTTTAGGAGTATTTTGATGATATTTTTGTCTCCTGATTCACTCGATAACCAATATTTTTTCGCTTAGCATATTATATTTTTATATATTCTACTCCATTTATATATTTCTTCTTGTACTGTTGTTTGTATCTTCAGACTTTGTCTATAAGATGTATTTTCTTCAGACAATAAAGTATATTTGATTTGATTTGATTTAAAACTTTTTGTTGCATTGAGTATGAGGAAACATCAAAGGTTACCACTATATTCAATTTGATGCACAATCCCGATGATCTATCTATCTTTAAAAACACGCCTATATTTCTTGCGCCAGTCTTGGAGCATTACAATCACTCCACTCTGTATAATTAAAATATCCCCAGCGGACTGGACTTGTCTGAAATGGTATCTTGTTGACAAATGTGGCTTGATACTAATAAGGCATACAGGATTAAAGATTCGAAAGATAGAAGTAGACGTTTGACTGGTCATTATGGCAAACGTCCAGCGTTGAAAATGTAAAAAAGTAAGTCTAATTATTCCGATATTCGAAAAAATCATGAAAGCTGAAAGGAATAGGAATTTCTTATACTCCTTCTTGAATGGTACTTTAATGACCCTGGTGGTGGTCGTCGTGACAAAGTGATAATTGGATGGTTTCTTATGTGGCGTCGTGTGTAGCTACTTTGAACAATGTTTATTGTTAATAATTCGAAATATAAAGATGGGGAAACATGTAATTATTAATACAGAATTTTCATGATTATGATGATCGCTTCTGTATACTGCACGAGGGTCAAAACTGCACAACTACTGCACTAGGGACTCGACTCAATTCGACTCGACTCGACTCGACTCGACTCGACTTGGCACGGGTAGCCGAATATACAGTCCGCATCATAAGTGTTACTCCCCTATCTGACTCGTTACTGGACACTTGTTAGGAAAGTCGCCTAGACACGACGATTTTTTATGTCAATAGTATACATTATGTATGAATAATTCACTCCTGATTTCATCCCCTACTGGAGGGGATGAAATTAGGGGCACGCAACTCCTGAATATAGTGACATTGAGTCTGGTAGACCTTAGGTTTCAGGTGACTCCATGGAAAGAACTCTGAGAGAGTTAGATGTGCTGATCTTATAGGCCATTCCACAGACCCTTGACGCCCTTTCCATCGTCCTGCATGAATAATATTTGAATTATTCTTCACAGCAACTGCAAAAGAGGGGGAGCTCCATCTTGTTCCAGAATAATATCCATGTCAAATTCGCCCTAATCATTTTTGGCAGTTGCCACTATCAGTAGTTATATCACTGTTTCCAGCATTTCTGAATAGAGGGCAGCAGTCAAATTTTCCCCAATGAATAAAGGACCTATAATGTAGTCATTCAGTATTCCTGCCCACACATTAACTTTTTGGGGAAACTGGGTATGAGTTTTGCGAAAAAGTCGAGGATTTTCATCGGACCAGTACCTCACATTCTGTCTATGCACGTGACCGTTTAAAAAAATCTCATCACTGAAACAAATGTGTTTCAAATAGCTGGGATTTTGCAAAATATTGACAGTGAACAGTGGTCTGGATCACCGTCCGTCAGTTCATGCACCATTTTTATTTTGTAGGGAGGAAATTTATTTTTTCAGAACTCCCAATACCGTCATCTGCAAAAGCTCAGAATTCAAGGCAGCAGTTCTATTTCATGGGGACGGATTATTCACAAACTCGCTCATGATGTCCACTTGTTTATCTTCCCTTGTAGTTCGCTCTGAACGTGTTTTATTCTGCACACTGACGTTCTCATGAAATTTTTTCACTAACTGTTTAAAATAATATTTATGAATAGGGTGATCTGGAAAACGTTTATTGAATAATCGTAAAGCCTCATGATAATTGCGATGAGCCTCACCAAAAATAACAATCGCTTTGCATTTTTCATTAACACAAAATGATTGTGCGTATTTTGAACTGTGAAACAAATTGCAGAAGTTATTATAAATGCATTTAGTAATGCTAATAATATTTTATGTAACGCAAAATAATTGCAACCGTTATTTTTCAACTGACAGACTGTGACATTTAACGTTGTTGGTTTTTTACTTCATTATCAGTGTTGAACTGTCAATTTTCGAAAAAATGACCGAAGGAATTGAGTTTTCATTTTTTCTCTATCATGGATCCTTCGATAAAACCTAAAAAAGTTTTCTAATTAATTTTTCTGACGACAGATCATGAATGATAATTTTTCAAACAAAATCTGTAGAAGACAAGGAAATCTACAAATTATGTTATGTATTGAGTTGAGTTGAAGCATAGAATTCACAATGAACTAAATGGCGTTTTATATACCAATTTTTTTTGCATTTGTCAACGGGGGCAGAAATATACCGTTACAATGAATATTTCTCCACCATCTTCTGTACCAAAATTCTAAACTGAAATCAAATAAAGCTGATGACTGTATCAAGGTGAGATATACATAGGTCATCAAAAAATAAATGGGGTAATTCCGGTGGAGATGGCCCTAGCAACTTCTAAACTCTACTGTGAAGGAATTATAATGAATAAAACATTAATTTACGTGCGTTGCAACAATTGTTTAAAGATGAATAGAAGCACAACTAACAGCTAGAATACACTGACTGTCACTCTCCGTGATATCAGTTTATCGTATTGAACATTTATCCGCAAACATACAAAAACACCTACGAAAACGTGCAGTTAATATCTATGCAAATGACAAACACGTTTCATTTGATGTCTGAACCAAACCCTATATAACACAAGGCCGAATTTTCAATTCTAAGGGTAATTGCGCTACGTTAATTGTCGTTATTCTTAAACAACCATAACTCTTGAATTAATGTAGCAAATTCTAATTTCTTTGCACGGTTGAATAGAGAATAAAACCCAATATCAAATAAGCTATCAGTCACCACTCAATACTGTTTCAATTTTTTGAATGAGTTGCTTCTCTACAGTAAGAGATGAAATTAGGGGTGAACTGTCCATACTCAAATGTAAATTGATCAAATCAAAAATTAACGTGTCTCGGCGGACAAAAGTCTAGTAACGAGTTGTATAGGGGGGAGGGGGGGTAACACTTATGATGTGCACTGTATATGCTCAGTGGACTGTATAAAAAGTTAGGTAAATGTTCAAATTTGATTTTTTTTGGAAAGAAAGTTTCTTATCACTCCATCTTGATACCAATAAAACTTTTTTGTATCAAGATGAAGTAGCAGGAAGCCGAAAACTTTTTTCCAAAAATTAATCACTCCCAAAATATAACCCTTTCAATTGAAACAAGTTTCCTTCGGCTGGGATTTAACCAAATAAGCAAATGAATGTCATTACGATGTCATCGATGATATGAGTAGATCAAACTCATTCATTAGTTTGAATTTTAAAGTAACTTCTTTGCATGATCTACACATCTACGCATAGAGTTACTTATTTTGAAATTGATTGCTGCCTTTTTTTTCTTTGGAAGACTCCCACATTTTTTTTCGATATTAAAATGGAGTAGTAGAAAGCCAAAAAATTTATTTCCTAAAAATTAATCACTCCTAAAAATATAACTCTTTCAATTCAATTTTTTATGTCGGCACACGACGATTGAGGAGTGACGGTTGAGGGCGACGATTAAGAAGATAAAAATCAAATCGCTGAAAGAGCTCAAGGATATACCAAAAAGTGGCATATCAGAACTGCTTCGAGAATTGGATATCTGACTGGGATTGACTTTGAAGGGGACAAAATAGAAATTGATGAATATATAATAATAATAATAATAATAAATATTTTTTGAAAAAAAAGAAAAATCACCTGATTTTTTGAAAAAACAGCGTAGGTTATTTTCCAGCACGATGTAACATCAGCTTTTATGAAGAAGATTCCCATTTTTACTCGAAGGTATGTAGCAAAACGCGACTTGACTAACAATTACTGTGGAAATTCTACAATTTATGGATAAATAATGTTCATCTAAGTTGGCAAACAATCAATAGTTTGGATATTTAATATGTTCCTGAACAACTGTGAATAAAAATTGTTAGAAATATTTTCTTTTAGCACTCACGCATTCGCCATTTTATACTCAACTGGATAACTCATTTTTTGATATTTGTAAATATCACCTAACAAAAAAAAATAGTTGTAATCTAGTTTCATTTGAACGTTGGGAGAGTTACTTGATTTCGAAAATCTCAACATAAAATTATTATCAATTCTCTCTTTCTCATATACACACTACCTTTCAAACCAAAAAAAAAGACTGATTTTATCATAGTATCTATAGCTCTTAACATACAGCATGAAAAATTATAACATACAATGTGAACCATTTGAAATATTGATTGTTTGAAATGAGAACGATATTCAGAAAAACGATTAAATTGAAATCGACAAAAAAACTTACATGGTCAAAAACAAAACACCTCTTTCTAAAAGAGGAACTATTAATTTATTAGGAAAGAATAGTGAAATAGTCAAAAATAATTCGAATATGTCTTAGTGTCCATTGCTTCTATAAGAGTTCAACATCAAAGATTTACAAATCTTTTTCCGTGAAGGTAAATAGGGTTTCAATTTCAAAGGATTTTTTTTATTTTGAGTTCTCAATAATATATAGGTGTGTAGAAAATCAGAAATATATAAATGGAAGTTGTTGGGTTGAAAATTGTTAAAAAATTAAAGAGCATCTCATTCTCGACATATGAGGACTCTTCACCGGCACCAGGAGGTTGCATATCTTGATGAGGATCTAGAAGTAATTCCGAATTACTGTAGACTCAACAAACACATGAACAACATCGGACTCGCAGACACAGTTCTATGCAGGTTATGGCAAGAGGATGAGGAAACCTCGGTACACATACGAAAGCGGAGGCGAAGATCTGTCAAGGATAAGGTTGGGGGAGGAAAAACCATAACCCTCTCAATACATGGGGAACTTAAGGTCTGGCCTATGGAGTCTAGTTACAAGGACGGGCCTAGACAAGGAACTCTAGCATACATGAGGGCACACACAATAGACCTGCAAAGGTCGCAGTGCAGTGACTGTTCAGCACAGAAGCCCCATATTAATCTATCTATCTAGGTTTATTAAAATAACTTTCAGTTTTCAAATAACACAACGGAATCAAATCTGGAAAAATTGCTAGTCTTTCATTTAGTTCCCGTCTACCAATTCACAGATTAACACATATTTTTACGATGCAGAAAAACTCAAAGTCGTCTCATCGTCTGCATCGTAAATTTACCACACTCCACTTTGTGACACAATGGACTTCTACCACAGATTAGCACATATTTGTTCGACCTATACCACACCTGTGAGGGCATAATGTGGAGGCTCACCATCTCGCTTCAACCAGATTTTACTGATGAGGTACACCAGGATCGTTTCTATTAGGAAACAATACCACAAAAATAAGAATTACTCATAGTTCATCTGTATGGAAATGAAAACAGACTTCACGATTCAGTGTTCTGTTAAAAATGTAGGTTCTAATAATTCGAAAACTCACCATACCAGTCGATACATGAGGCTTTTAATGACATTGTGTATTCAGTGCCATTGACTAACTGCCATTCACTGATAATTGAACGTGTCCAGTGAATTTGGTCGTATTTCAAGTGTTATAAGTCATTGATTACACATACATTTGATTCTTCTTGTAGCTGATTCAAACAAATATCATTAAATGAAAGTGAAACCCAAAAATAAGGCTTTGATTTCATCAAAACCTTGATTTGTTACTTTGATTGTTTTTCACAATGAAAACAAAAGATAAAACCTTACAAAACATCCAAATATTTTTTCCACATTCTACGAATTGAAGTTGGAATATTGATAAATTACGTATGTATACTAACAAAAAATAGAATAGCTGTTTGGAATTGACTGAAATAGTACAATGACACATTCTCTAGTACTACGTCGTAGAAATTACGCAGTTCCAATTTGACTTCCATTTAACCAACAATTCAGCACTATTGCAGACCTTGGATTCAGCAAATCTAGAAATAGAAGATAAAGAAGTCCAAAGTGGGGAATGCTATAAACCAGGAGACGCAGGAGCCTCGTCATTCATTTGGCCAATAAATGTTTCAAACAAACTAGTTTTTATAATGTATCTTGGTTTTTTGTAAAATAATTTTATCTTGGTTTTTGTAAAATAATTTTTTTTTTCAATACTATATGAAAATTTTAACAATACAAAAATATAAAATAAACAATTGTTGATTTTCATGTATTTCGAAAATGAGTTGTAACACTTGCAACGTTAAAATTGGCAAAAATTATTATTATATAACACATGGATTGAAAAGTCCCAGTCCTAAGAAATGAAAAGCGTTTTTTGTTCAAAATTGTCTTTTTTCATCAACGTAATCTCCATCAAGAGCAACACAATCATTCCAGCGCCGCTCTAAAGTTTCAATGCCACTTTTGTAGTAAGATTTATCTTTTGCCTCAAAATGGGCCTCAGTTTCAACAATAACTTCTTCATTCGAGCGAAATTTCTTACCGGTGAGCATTCTTTTGAAGTCTGCGAACAGCCAGTAGTCTCTGGGAGCCAAATCTGTCAAATGCGGTGGATGTGGTAGCGATTCGAAGTTCAATTCATGTAGTTTTGCCATTGTTTTGATTGTTTTTTTTTCCTTTGCTATGTGCGGTCGTTTTTTTGCAATTTTGGCCTTCAAACGCTCCAATGACGCTATATAATGTTGATGGTATTTCCCTTCTCAAGATAGTCGATGAATATTACTCCACGCATATCCCAAAATACCGAGGCTATAACTTTTCCACTCGAATGTTGTCCTTTCGTGCGCTTTGGACGAGGTTCATCCACTCAGATGACTATCGTTTTGATTCCGGAGTGGAGTGATCGAACCCTGTTTCATCCATTGTCACATATCGACGCAAAAATTCCGGTTTGTTATGTTTAAACATGGCCAAACACTGCTTAGAATCATCAAGACGTTTTTGTTTTTGGTCAACAGTGAGCTCGCGCGGCACCCACTTTAAACAGAGCTTTCTCATATTCGATTGCTCATGCAATATAAAGACAACACGTTCTTTTGATATCTTTACAATGTCAGCTTACTCACGCAACGATTTTGTAGATTTTTTTATGTTTTCTGGTGGTAATGCCTCATTTGGACATCCACTGCTAATAATATAAACCATTTTTACATTTTTATACACTTATTGAAGTAATCACTAAACAGTCCAACAAGTAAAACTGTATGCACAATACTACCTGCCTGAAAATAGAAATTTTTTACAGCAGAAGTAGCAAAAAAGGACGGTTATCTGTACACTTTCTGCATTTACAAAACACAACTTTACTACCATCTACGTTTTTCTATTAGACTACTTTTTGATATAAATTAATTGGAGCTTATGACTAATTACCCCTAGTTACCCCTAATAAAGGGTTGAAACGGTATCACCTAATATTCTTACCAGTTCTGGTCAAACCATGCATCTCAGTATAGGCATTCTAATAATTACTTCTGTTAGTTTAGAACGGAAAATGCTCATCAAAAAATAATACGTAATACGTCAGGGTACCATTGGAAGCAGAATTGAACGCCAATCAAAATGATGTGCTACTTGACCCCTCTTCCCATTTGAAACTCTAAGGGTAACATCTACCCCTCCTAGGGGATAGATTCCTCGATTCCTCATATTGTTTACTGGAAGGAAGATATTGAGGGTGGGAAGTTTTCAAATTGACAACCTGCATGTAATCCACACACACTTTCCAAAGGACTTTTACAGTGACCTGATATCATTCTTTATCGTCTTCCATATGACATTCCAACTAACCAACTGATGTATTCAATAACAAACACATTTTCTTCAGAAGAGCATTTCATAATTGACAGACTCAAAATTGCTTATTTAGTGATCAATAAAAAAAATTAAGTCTAACCTCTTGTAAATAAAAAATTCAGAAATTCATGATTAGGATACAAGGCAACATAATCTGTTTCATCTCGATGCTGCAAGCTCTTTAATGGACAAAAAACGATTTAATCATGATTCTCTTTCTGCTTTAAATAAATTACCTGATTACTTAAAAAACTGAAAATATCGTGAAATTCAAAAAAATATTAAAAGAATTGATGTTTCAGGAAAGAAACTAGGATGAATAAAATGAATTCTTTTTGTGAAAAACCAATTTCATTTCTTTGTTTACCGATTTTTCAGTTTAAATGTTCTAAATTTGTATGATAAGATTTGTGAATAGCCTTGTACCAGAATAAGTCTGAATGACTATTTATGCTATCATATGAAATTATTTATATATGTGTTGTGTATGTATGTATATATGTGTATGTATATATGTGTATGTATATATATGTGTATATGCATAACTTTGTTATATATAATTCTGTAATAATACATGTTGAACATTTTTTAATCTTACCTAGATCAGCGTCGATTAGTTGTTTAATATAGAGGTCACAAATCACCTGAATTTGTAGCAAGTTTCCCCGTGCAGGGAAAACAATCTTGAACCAATTATGGAAAAAGTGTTTTCAATAGAATCAGATGTTCCAAATTCTACTAATGAATATAATGCAGATTATCTTTTCAATTTACCTTTAGATGCTGAAACATCAGCTGCTAGTGCATATTTCCTCAGGCAAGAAGTTTTATAACAAAGATCTGGAAAACATTTGAGCCTGATGTTGAAGAAACAGTGAGTTCTGATATCAAGAATACAAGAGTAAATTTTTTAGGGGGTAAATGTAGCAGAATCCAACATAATGATAATGTCAGGACAAGCAATTCTGCTGGATGGGTCGAATGATTTGATGTTAATTTGGATGTTAAGTAACTCATAAATCTGAGAATGGAACAACCAATCGGATTCTAAATAGGCATTTCTCAGAATAACAACACATTTTATTCGCCAATGATTGATTATGAAAACTATAACATTTTAAATTATGATATTGAACAATGCCAATATCACAGTTTCAATCGGTAACTAGCATTTTCCCAATCTGTAGAATCTTAATTTCTTTCCACCTTTCGTGGAATGTTTATAATAATAAGGTCGCCATCTCAAATTTTGATAGTTCCTTTCTGAGGATACCCGCGAGTTTCAAAATCTTCTGATACGTTTTTTATATACTTCATGAATTTTGAAATTTAATCTTCAATTCAGTAAAATAAATTTGCCGGGCGATTTTTTCTTTAGAAGTTTAGAATTCCTCCGATTTTAGGAAAATTTGAAAGTTCACAACTATGGACACATAATTTGATCGTTTGAGTTTTCAAAACTCATCAGTGAATTGGGAGAATACAAAAATTGTAAGTGTCGACTATTTCCGAAACTAAAGAAAATATGCGCGCGATAGAGCGCACTTATGACTTAGCGAGAGAGGGAGAGAAAATTCCCGCGAACTCTATCGTTTGGTTTGTTGGATTGGAAATTCTATTTACCGAACAATTATGACCTAGAGGGTTTTAACAGTTCCATGTGTAAAAATCTTGTTTATAGATTTCAAGGAGTTTCTAAGAGAAAATAGAAATTTGGCCCTTTTCGGGATATATAATTTTAAACATCTAATGCGCGCGATAGTGCGCACATATGATTTAGCGAGAGAGGGAGAGAAAATTCCCGCGAACTCTATCGTTTGGTTTGTTGGATTGCAAATTCTATTTACCGAACAATTATGACCTAGAGGGTTTTAGCAGTTCCATCTGTGAAAATCTGATTTAAAGGTTTCAAGAAGTTTCGAAGAAAAAATAGAAATTTGACCCTTTTCATGCTATGATAATTTTAAACATCTAATGCGCGCGATAGTGCGCACATATGACTTAGCGAGAGAGGGAGAGAAAATTCCCGCGAACTCTATCGTTTGGTTTGTTGGATTGCAAATTCTATTTATCGAACAATTATGATCTAGAGGGTTTTAGTAATTCCATCTATAAAAATATAGTATATAGGGTACAGCTGTTGAATTAAAGTGAACATGGCAGAGGCAGGAAGTTCTAGAAAAAGACGAGTTTCAAAGGAAGAAAAAAGTTTTAGAAAAACTTACGAAGAGAGAATACAGCGGCCTTTATTTCTTCTAGATGGCATTGAAAAGGATTTGATGATATCAATGGATGAGAAATACAATGGAAATGAAAGTTTCAAGAATAAGGAATACGGAAAAGCTCTCGAGCATTACAATACAGGAATTCGTTTTTGCCCTCAAAATACCGGTAATTTTTTTCTTTCTAATCCGTGATGTGTATATTTTTCTTTTCATTCAAGGCATATATTCAATATTTTTATATTTGAACTGTCGAAAAATATCTGGCTCAAGTTTAATTTTCAACCCCTGCGCTGCATCGGCCAGCACAAGAAATGCGTTGAGTATTTTTTTCATGAATGGATGCGGCAGACCGTTCATTATTATTTTTTGGTATGTAACAACTTGTTAATTGGAAAATGGCAGTCAAAATGAATAAAGAAACTGAGGAACGCCATCAAGTGTGCTGTATTCCTGTTGATTTTTTTGTTTGACTTTAACAAGTTTTATTCGTCAAACGTCCCATATTCTAGTATATAGTCATAATAGGGAGATGATTATTGAGAATTATTGAGTATTTTCAAAATTCAGATAAAAGTGGCTAAAGTCCTATGCTACCAGTCAATCGAAAAACACATGCATGTTAACTACTTGGTCATTGAAATTAAGAAATATTTGAGTGATTTATCACAACGATATTCAAAAATTAACAAGGAATTATAATGGCTCGAACTCAAATTAAAGTCGAATCTTCATTAAATTCAAATGGAGACAGACAATTTAGGGAACTTTATGAAAATTCTATCGAGGAGGGTCTAGATCTAGTTCAAGAAGGCACCAAGGATATAAAGATCGCTATTAATGAAAACAGTTTGGGAAATAAATTTTATGTCAGAAACCAATCTATGGAAGCTCTTCGACATTTCAACCATGGAATTATAAGCTGTCCTCAGTATTCAGGTCAGAAACATAATTTATTTGATTCCCTTAGATTCCCTTTACTGTAATGGTATTGCCAGCTTTCTTAATTGGAAACTAATACATTTCTCACAAACTGAAACACAGTTGAATCTGCAAATAATTTTTTTTAGTTAATTATCTAAATATTACTACATCTGCAATATTTTTTATGATAAAGAATTTTTGGTAAACTCTTATATGCCCATTCTGTTTGAGAATTTGAGTGAGGTGACTAACAGAAGTATTCAGTTTGGAATCCTTGTGTTGGTTTTTTCTTTTAAGCGGTGATGAGTTTTCGACCTAAATATATGGCGGATACAGTCAAACAAATTTGATTGAAAAAATTACTAACAACTTTTCTACATGCATAGTTTTTAAATTTGTCTATATAGCACAAACTGCCTTTCACATAAAAAAGTTATAGCATTGTAATTATTCTAAAGGGGATAAGTTACTTGCTCCTAAGGACTATTTTGTAATTTTCAAACTGCTTATAAAACAATTGGTGAAAAATGTGAGGAGTATACTTTTCATTTGGCAATTCAACTATTATATTCAAACGTTGAAGAGTTATCGAAAAATTAAATATTGATTTTGGACGAAAACATAGCAATAATGTTAATTATTTCATTTATCTTTGAATTTTATATTTGAAAAATATTCACATTTATGTGTTCCTGTTATTCTAATTTTTTATCATTTTTGTAATGTCTTTTTGTAATATTGGCCGAAAAGATATGTCAATTACAGTTAGGGTGTACATAATTAACAATAATAATAAATTGCAATTTCATCAAAAATAAAGGAATGAAGGTTGTGTCAATATTGAATCAGGCAATTTTAATTTTTGTCCAAAAATTATTCCACAATTACATTTTGGCACCTTTGTACTAAGTATGTGATGGTTGAAAGAAACTTTAAGATGCAATAAAAATTAGTACTGAATATTGACAAGGTATAAGTCCAAGTTATCCTCAGTAATATCAGTTTTTGTTCCACTTTAAGGTAGCTTTTTTTTGATTCCTTTCATAAGAGTCAGAAACTACATACAAGTATTACACGAGCTGTATTCTTTTATACATTGTATTTTGATTTAATAAATTGATACCCAAAGTATCGTATCATACATGGTTCTCTGGATATTCATGAGGATTATAATGTTGTCCTTGTGAATATATTTTTGGTATTGGTATATTTAAATCAGGAATAGATTCGTATTTGTAAATTGCAAAGCGCTTTCGGCTTTTACGCCATCATCAGTACGATATCTGCAAGTAAGTAATAGTCGTGATTTTTTTTTATTGAACTTTGATTTTTATTTTAAATTACTTACTTGTCAAGTATATACAAGAAGATCCTGTAGAATCAAAGTACAAAACCTTGGTAAAACACCACTCTGAGTGGACATGAACATAAACATCACAATAAGCACCCCTTTGTGCCCAACATATTAATTTTTTTTTTGAAATATCAATGTTCATGTTGTTCATTGAACGGCATATTGAAAAATAAAAATTGTTTAATACCTACTTATTCATCGCCATATGAAATTTAATGTTTTTGTTCTATTTTCATCCTCTCTTATGGTGGAAAGAACTCAATGATGTCACAAAATGAAGAAAAAATTAAATCGGCGATACAGAGTTAATCAATGATTAGTTTCTCATCATCCATCTTCTGCAGTATCTTGAATATTTTTTGTCAAACTTCAAGTTCTCTGCCAATTTTATGAATCTGTTTCAAAATTTGATAAAAATTATATGAGGTGACCAAAAAAAAAGAAGCATTCAGTTTGGAATTCTACATTTCACTTGTGTTAGCATTTTTCTGAAATCTTCATCAATGTAAGTTAAGAAGAGGCAATCTACAAATTGGTTGAATACAAGCAAATTTGCTCGAAAAAAAAGCCACTAGCAAATTCTCTAAATGAAATTTCAGTTTTTTTGCATTCAGAACTTGAGAACAATTTTTGAATTTTTCTGTAGTACAAATTGCCTTTTACATCGAACTTTCAAAGCATTCTGATAATTTCAAAGTACACAAGTTTTACCTGCTCCTGAATTTCTCATTTGCCATATATGCAATTATGTAAGTCTCAAACTGCTCATAAAGTAACAAGTAAAAATCTGTACTTTTTAATATTCAGAACCTTATTTGAAAGTTGAAGTAGTCAAAAAAATTAAATGTTGGTTTTGGTCAAAAATCAAGCAATATTGATAGTTATTTCATTCATCATTGCAAATATTCACATTTATTTAATTTTTTACTGTTATTCAAATTTTTTTTTCACTTTTTCAACCTCTTATATCAGT
Organism: Leptinotarsa lineolata; assembly: GCA_015342045.1. Lineage (NCBI taxonomy): Eukaryota > Metazoa > Arthropoda > Insecta > Coleoptera > Chrysomelidae > Leptinotarsa > Leptinotarsa lineolata. The sequence continues at coordinate 15,035 of WOGR01000204.1, read as the reverse complement.
TACAGTAAGGGTGTCGGTGGCGCATGATTTCAGTTCATATGTATAAATCTTACTGGCCGTTCTGAAAGATCATCTTGAGTATTTTTTTTCCAGTTATTCAGATTCAGATTTTTATTTCTGAACGAAGTGAACGAAAGTTGGGGCTACCATAAGCTGAGCTTGTGTCGTAACCAGCAACCAAAATACCTACATCCCTGCATTCATATTTCATATACTTCATATACTTACATATCGGTATTATTTTGCTATTTCAATATTGAATTAGGTAACTTTTATTATGATCCAAGAAGTATACCATGATTACATTGTTTTGCACCACTGTACTAAGTACTGTAAGCTTCAATGAATATTTTTCTTGATGTGGTGGTCGAAATGAATTTTATGATGCAACAAAAAATAATTCTGAATATTGATAAGGTAGATAGTCCATGTTATCCTCAATAATATCCCTAGTTGGACCAGTGGCCGGATCCAGCCACTTGGACACAGAAAATGCCAGTCCTACACTCTTGTCCATCACCAAACCGCAACTGATAACCAGATTAGTCCTCTTAACTAATTCAAATGATTCAAAATAATATTTTCAGTCACTAATTATTACATTTAAATCACGAATGTCCTGTGAAGAAAAAGGCCAGTTATGATCCTACATCTTAATTTTTATTTATTCATAGTGAAAAATTTTTCTCAAGTGCACCCTCTCCCTCAATAAATTTCTAGATCCGTTCCTGAGCTGGACTGGTACCAGTCCATCAATTGCACTTGATAATTTATTCTTCAAGCTTTCTATCACACTTTCCACTTCCTTACCATCAGTCGGTCTCTAAAAAAAAAAAGAAAATGGTACATTCTTTCTCAAACCGAACTCTATTAATCAAGCTTTCATTGGACTCTAGTGAGAACTGTTCAGCAAATATCTCAGATACTTCCTGTGGATCACACACTATTTGTTCATGACTATCAGACATTTGAAGAGGTATGGATGAAATTATTGAGCAAACAAACTAATTCATTATCAACTTCCATACAGTCTTTGATTAATTTAATGTATATTATTTATTTTTTTGTTGATGCTTAGTGACCCTAGACAGTAATCAAAATCCTTTTCAATTGAAGGCAACTTTAACCTAAATGATTAACAATCTTGTAGTTATCTAGAAATTTGAAATCACTTATTTCTTTGTGATCATAAAAATTGTGTTTAGTGATATTTGAGGATATGTGATACTTTGAAATGAAGTATCCAAATAATTCGTTTTGTACTTCAAGCTGTTAATATTTAAATGAAATATTTGGACTGTTTGTCGAGTTTAATTTGGAATTTTTAAGATTGTTACCTAATTTATAATCAATAGAGTGTGAGAAGTGAACAAAAAATGGTTTCGTGTGGTTTTATAACAGCTTTCATTACTTGAGGCATATCCATTCAATGGACTGACTTGAATCATGACCTTCATTTCTATTACCCTGGCTAATGCCACGAAGGGCGTTGGATTATATCCGACAAGTGTCAGTGCAGGATTCTTCACAGAAGTATTTCTTGCATATGCTGTTGGCGATACAACTACCGGAATCCATTTCCAATTATTGGAACAGACTTGCGGACCGGTTTCGGACTATTATATAAATTCCTTTCAGAGTATCATTCCTCAAACTAGGCTGAAGCGAACGACAAAAAACATATTTGTTATCGTCCCATCTGCCCGTGAAAGAGGTAACCAACCGCATATCCGAATCGCCAATTCCTCGTATAAGGAACAAACTTCACATATAGTTAGGGGGCATACTTGAAGACTGGCTGTAAATTAAATTATCTGAAAGAACAATTCGTTCAGGCCAGTTTGAACTCACCTACACCGTAGGTTGTATCGCCAACAGCATATGCAGGAATTACTTCTGTGAAAAATTCTGCACTCATACCTGTCGGATATAATCCAACGCTCTTCGTGGTATTAGCCAGGGAAGTAGTTGTTTTCTGATAGGTGTCAGTCTGTTAACCTAGAGTGTATGTGAGTTGAGACTGGCCTGAACGAATTGTTCTTTTAGATAATTTGATTTACAGTCAGTCTTCAAGTATGCCCCCTTACTATATGTGAACCCATATAGATATTAACAATATTGCTAAAATAGTTGAAACTATTTTATCTCAACTATGGCTAAAGTGCAATACATTCCATAAATACTTACCATATACTAAAAGACTTGCACTATTATCATTTCATCTCGTCAGTCTTTTTCAGCTCCAGTACTCAGAATGTCAAGTCTCACCATTCGAACCATTGTTGACATCAAATAAATTCAGAAAAATGTCTTCATTGTCATTGTTCTTTGATTCTCAAAATTGAGTTGTTTGTTCTATAATGTTGCCACCGAGGGTACATCCAAAATTTCAATTAGCAGAGAATATTCAATGGTAGTTAAATCCATCTCACTTTTACTGGACTTCCCAAAAATAGGTTCTGTTCAGACATCAAGTTATTTGAGACCTGCAAGGGTTTATTGTGATTCGCACCTACTCAAACTCAGCTAAATAAGTCCAGCTTCTCAATGAAACCAATTAGCTTATTTGATGAGTGATTTTTCACGTCCGATGGCAAGAGTGAAACTCTGGAAACCTGATTCAGACTGCAGTGGAACAGACACAAAGTATGTGCTCTGTTGTTTCATAATTTTCCAAACAGAGATAGTGTACACTGTCTTCCCCCAGTCGAATTCTCTGCATAAGATGTATAGCATTCTCTTTTTTTCACTAACTATAACATATAAAATGCTCTTTCTTTCGAAGTAAAGCTTATGTTAGACTATGATAATACAATTCATGACTGGTTACTATCTCCTAATATAGTTAGGTAAATTATACTTATATGTTTTATTCAAAGAATAAACTCACAAAATAAATATATTTATCACTAGCTTACAATTATGTTTCATGAAAGAATGAAAAGGGAAAAATAGGTTATTTCTGTTGTAAAATATTTGTGATAATTATTACTGGTTTCCTTTCCTATAATACTATTCAGATTTATATGAAGAGGACAAAAAACTTTCATGAATACCACCTGGTACAGATTAGATTAGTGAAGCAGAGAGACCTGTAAAAGATGAATTCATTATTGTGATGTATAAGTATTTGCTAGTAAAAAATTGTATTCCATTTCACTACATTAACTAACCTGTTGCTGTGGAGTATAGTCATTAAAATTATAATCTGGTATGTTCGTATATATTTTCACCTTTGCAGTTGTATTTTTCAGGCCTTAGACCGTCTATTTGTTGTTGGTGGTGAACTGTTTACATCTGTCATCTGGACATCATAATTGAATATTGACCTTCAATCAGCTGAGGGGTACTTTCATCCTTATTTTATGAACCAAAATGTCACTATCCGATACTTTCATCTTTAACACTCGAATTTTTCGTCTATACACTGCCGTTCCTGTTCTTGATGTCTGGAGGATTGAAAGAGAATTATTCTCTTTTTTATCTAATCTTAGACTTATTGCTTCATGTATTTGGCATTGAAGTATTTCATTCATGAATATAAATATAAGTTGTGATTCTAACTTCCTAAACATATTATTTTCTTAATTAAACTTAACCAATTTGTATGACCCAATTAGTTCGATATTACAAACGCACTTGATATGTGTTTCTGTCAAGCCGAAATGCGGAAGTACCTTCATTTTTTATTATTCCCTTTTTTTTTTATACTTCTTTCAAAAGAGGGATTCTAGGCTAGGTTCTAGAGGCTTCGTTTTAGCCAGTGAATTTAGAAGAGACAAGTTACAGTTACCTACCAATTAGCGTTGTGGAAAATTCATTCAAAAAACGTGTGAATATTATATGTTTTTTGTAACTATTATTGTAGTGTTTATTCTGCTGGTTGTCGATGAAAATATTTCCTCTGAGTTTGAGAGATATGTATTTTTCAATCCCAAAAATCTTCATCTCAAGACCTTCAGCCATTTCGTTTTTTTTTTTTCGAAACATGTGAATTTATTTTAAATTAAACTTATTTCACAGGGTCTTTGATTGGGGTTTTCCAATGCCATCATCTCCATCTTCCCGTCGCATTTTCTTGGCCGAGAGAGTAAGAATCGAATTTCCCATTTTGAGACCTACCACAAGATGTATGTCTCTAATATGTAGTCCACGAGATTGATTTTAGTTGTCCCACCATTGGGTAATTGAACACAGAGATGAATTATTGATCCGCCGAAGTATTCCTAATCTGCAGCTGTTGATTTTTTGATGGCTTCATAATCATTTTATTCGATGTAGTCTTCGTTCAAATATGTACATGATTTTACTCACAGTGATTGATACGTTGGATTCCTCAGCCAATGCATTTTCTCCAGATGTTCACTGCTTAATGCTATGAGTTCACCATCACCAAAGATGGACAGTCTATAGTTGAGCTGTTCCTGTGGCTCCGGAATATAGGTATCAGATTATTTTGTATTTATTATTCCACTGACTATATAACTTCAACGCTATACCCAATATTTAAAAGTTTTATATATAAATCCAGATATTTTTTCACGTACTAGTTGTATATTTCCAACAAAGATCGTTCAAATGGAATAATAAACTCTGGTGGGGACATCGATTTTCATTTCATAAGATTCTGTCGCTCTCAATAATTTAGTTTTCATAATATCAAATTCTTTTGCTACATAACAATCCTTTCATTCAATTAACACTGTTTACTGGAACATAATTTGAACTCATACCACATTGTCGCACAAGGAAGATCTGCTGTTCACTTTCTGGCTTCATTTATATATAAAATAAATAAAAGCCACAGATGATTCAAACGACAGTGACATGTAAGTACTTAGGCGTGTTAAACAACGTAGGTGATCCCTGCTGTAGTCTAGCTATGAAGGATGTACCACCATATAAATGTCTTGGAATGGACTAATCCTGGTATATTTTACCAGAAGTGTGTGGCATGAGGGTCGAATACTTTTACCATCAACGCTGGTGTTCCCCAGGGATCCATACTGTCTCCAACCCTTTTTTTATTGTATATCAACGACTTATTGAAAAAACCAAGAATCCAATATATTGCTTTGCTGAAGACAGCACACTTGCCTCGTCATTCCATTTGAATTCCAGGACATCAGCTGCGGATGCACATCTTTACCGGCAGCAGGAGGTTGCATATCTTAATGAGAATCTAGAGGTGATTTCGAATTGGGGTGAAAGTACCCAGGTTCAATTCAATGCCACAAAAATCCAGGCATCGGTTTTCTCCAAAAAGATAAATGTCCCCGAACCTGATATAATAATGTCAGGACAGATAATTCCGTTTTCTGCTTAGATAAGTTTGTTGGGAGTTAAAATGGACACCAATATGTCTTGGCACAATCATGTCGCTGGAATTGCAAAGGCTACTTCTCAAAAACTTGGAACATTGTTCAAACGATAAAACTGTAGACACCCCAGCAGCGTTTGATGCTTTATAAAGTTCAGATCAGGCCCTCTTTGGAGTATTGTTCCCATGTATGGAACTCCTGAGCATACCCTGAAGCTGCTGGATTCCATCAAGAAAAGAGCCATCCGCCGATTGGAGACACGAACGTAACCTTGATAGTCTGGAACACCGAAGAAAGTTTTGAGATTTGTCTCTCTTTTAATTATACATCTGATATAGACATGTGTTCAAGTGACTTGGCACATTTGATTCCACTAAGAGAGATACATATCAGAAATACGCGACGGACTGTGGCTGCTCGTCGTTTTGAGGTTCAACTCAGTACACCTCGAACTTTACTGTTAAAGAACTCTTTCATTTGGAGAACTGCGTTTATGTGGAATAAACTTTCTGAGAACGTTTTATCAATTGATTTTAATCTCAAGCGATTCAAATCCAATGTGAATCGCTACTTTCGCACAGGCACCACTCTTAGAGAGCCTTAAGGATTTTCCTGTAGTGCTTGTGTTTTGTCCTTAAGTAAAAAAAAAGAAAATTGTATCAGCAGCAGCCGGCACTGGTCAACAGAAGAGGTCCGATCCTGCTTAACGACAACGCACGTCCGCACGTTTCACAAATCACCGTCCAAAATTAAACAAATTAATCCTATTTGTTTGGCCAACGTATTCCCTGCTGCAATTTTTTTTCTAGGTTCACTTTGTCTTTTGGGTTGTTCAAGGAATTTCTAACGGTTCTCGTTGGTTTATATGTTGTTTTTGCAATGTCATTGAATAAATGAATAAAAATTTTCCGAATATCCTCTTTCAATTTTTTTTCTTTTTTTACAGACGTATCATATTCTTTTTATCAATTATTTTAATTAGTTTACTCCTTCCTAGCTTCTTTTTCAGCAACATTCTTATTCTTTTTTCTTTTTTCTGATATATCGAATCACAGTAGGAAAACATTATGATTACACTGTAAATTTACAGTGTTGTACTTGCCATTTTTGTAAAAATACCAAAATTTTGTGATTATCATCTTAGACTAATTTTTTCACAGGAAAAAAAAGAGCATATTTTATTCGAAAAAATCATATTTTTATAACTATCTATTTTTGTTTCAGACGTAGACTTACAAGTTCTCTGTGTGCTTATAGGAAACAGAACAACAATCAACATGGAGCTTGAATTTTATGACAAAGTTTTAAAGGATATTGATTATCTTGAGGAAATTGGAAAATATCCAATTTCATTGAAGTATAGAATATTGTGGAGAAAAGCAAAGTGCTACGAAGCTCGTGGCGATTTTGAAGCGGCGGACATATATTACGATGAAGCTCTCAAATTATTAACAGAGAATAACAATTTGACGGAGGATGAACTCCAAAATAAAATGAAGGCTCTCAACTCTTGTAAAAAAAATAAAACAAAACAAGTTTCTACAGCTTCAACATCCAATACAAGAAGAATTCGAGACATCGAAAAGTTTAAGGGAAGCAAAAAGTATCCTTCCGTCAGTCCATTCGTTGATATACAATTTGATGATCGTTCAGGAAGACATGCAGTAGCTAAAAAAGACATTTCAGTGGGGACCCTTATCGTTAAAGAAGATCCCCATGTGGCTTTGCTAGACAAGGGTCGCAGTTTGACTCATTGTCAAGTTTGTTTTGTATATGTTGATCACCTTATCGTCCCTTGTTCAACATGCACAAATGTTGTCTTCTGTAGCAGTGACTGCAAGAAACAAGCTGACGCATCTTTTCACAAAATTGAATGTCCAATTTATCCAACCCTCATCGACAGCTTCGATAAGCTTATGTCCTTAAGACTTCTCACTCAGAAAGGATTCGAATTTTTTGATGAGCAAAAAGATAAATTGTTGTGCGACTTAGAATCGCATTACCAAGGTTTACCTAAAAAAAAAGTTTATCGATCTGATGAGTATGATAATATGTTATTCTTGTATCGAAATGTTAATCAAAAGTCTAGTGAGCAGTTATATCTTAATGTAGCAGTATATTTACTCCGCATCTTAAAAAAAACCGACTTTTTTCCTTTCGAAACAGATGACAAAGTTCTTCATGACGAAGAACTCTTCATTGGACGACTCATTCTCAGACATTGCCAGTTGATGGCTTGTAATGTACATGAAATAACTCAACTGAAATATCCTGATTATAACCTTATCGAGAAACGTGCTGGGGAGAAGAAACAGTTAGTCGAATCTATCGGAGTTGGATTATTTCCAACTTTCGCATTTTTCAATCATGCGTGTGAACCAAGTATCATCCGGTGAGTCACTTCAAAATTTCAATTATAGAATGGGGTAAAAAATATGGAAGCGTCTAGCACTTATCGAAATCACAAAAAAGTTTCTTTGAATAATGCCGAATGCCTCAAAAGTATGGAATCAACAGACTAACTTTCACAAAATACATTTGAGAAAAAAGTTTCCGAAAAAAAAAATCAAGGTTTTTTTGCTGGCTATTCAATGGTGTAATCCGATTTGATCTTAATCATTACTTCGATAGCCTCATCAAGGTCATAATCGTGGTGGTGGTCAAGACCATATCTGCATATTTTTGCACACCTTTTCAAATCCATGATAAAAAATATGGGTTTTGGTTTGAAAATGACCGCGACCTTGATGTGTCCATTTGTCATATCGTAACTTTTTCCTGAAACTCTTCTTCTGAAATGCATTCCTCAAAGTTATTCCTTTGTTCCCATCCTTTTGAGACACCAGATATAGCACATATGTCGTCAAGACAAATACACCATTTCAATAACGCATACTGAAGAACTTTCGAGGTCACCCATGTAATATTGTACCCCATTATTGAACAAAAATACAATTAGAGAAAACATAATCTAGGCTAATAGGCTGTGGTAGAATGGACCTTGTATGCATACATAACCAGTAGCACATGATTTACTGCAAGCAAAAAGGTTATATCTCCATAGAGAGGTCATTGAGATCTATAAGCATCCCAACAACTTCAAAAAAAGTATTCGAGTCAACAGAACCTGGTATCCAGTACTCAAGAAGGACAGAAATGGACTAGAATATAGCTCCGATCGACATCTCAATAGTTTAGACCAATCGGAACAACTCATCTAAGTGCGGAACAATCAGAAGTGAGCATTCACATGGAAATGCTGAGACTTCGAGATATAACCTTCATCATCGTAGCCAACCCACATATCACTGATGATGGCTGCCAAAGTAGCAGACGTAGTTGGTACTACAAGTTCTATTCGACCACCGCCTACCAGTCCGGTTTTTGTTTTCTCTGAAAATGAGAAAAATACTTGAGAAATTAAGTCACAGATGGATAAATGAGAGCTTTTTAGGGATACCTAGTTGTTTTCAATGAAACATCCAGTCTATAAATGTGAAGTACCTATTATTACTGTTTTCATTTTCAACCATTATAATATTTATTTATATACAATATTTATTCGTGTGTCATATTTTTTATGATGTCTATTTTGTTTTTGTTTTTTAGTAAACCATCAAACAATTGTGTACTGTCTCATATTTGTACAGAAGTTTACATTAATTTTTAGTTTTTGGATTTTCGTTTTTTCACTTTGCTTTTTTCATTTGAAATTCTGCCAACCTGCTAGATTGAGTTTAAAAGCATATAATAGTTCACTTAAAAGCATATAATAGTTCACTTTCTAAATTAAAAAAGCTTTTCCATCGAAAAGTTAATACTATGTCGAAAATTTGCGTAGACCATTTATTATATTGTTGTCATGAGGAATTAAATACATGAGTTGAAGTCTTTAAGGAGTTTTTGGTTGAAATTCTTGATGAAATTTTCTCCATTTTGAAACATAATGGATCAAATGTTTATGCAATAGGCTCATTTTCAAGTTTTTTTCCAAAAATGAATTCGGCAAGTAATATTGGTGAAAAATATTCTCTAAGTCAATCTGATGCTTCAGAAAACAACCTCAAAGAGTAGATTCAGCAAAACAGGGTGTGACGTCACTAGATACACGAAATGCAGAGTCGACTAGGAATGGCAGTAGTTTCAGACGTTTTTGTGTAAGCGGTATGAAAGATCAATTATTTTGTGGTTGATTGTATTCATCTGACTACGTCGTGGAAGTATGAAGGATAAAAAAGTTCCCAAGTATTGTATAGCACACGGGTGTACCTATTCAACTCGAAATGCACAATCTTGTTTGCAACTGACAAATATTAGCTACGCGAAGAAAAGACTTCGTTGAATGAACTTGTTTTTTCGCATACGTGACATTTATTTCAAAGTAACAAAAAAAAATATTTAACAGGGTGGACAAAACTATATTTATCACCTAAACATACCAATACACTAAAATATATCGCCTGTCATTTCTCATTGCTACAAACATTTGGATTTGAATAATTGGACCTCGGAACGCTTTTAATCATTAAATTTGATAAAAACTCAGCTCTTTCTTTAATTGAAATAATCTTTAAGTATGAATAACTCCACCTGTGGTAAATTAGCTGTGTCTACCCCAATGAAACTTTTCTGGACTGAACACGTATTCATTCAAACCTCAAACAAGAAATGCTGTGCTTTATAACAGCTCAGACGGTGTACTGATAATCGCATATATCTCATGACATCACACTACTTTTCGACAATTGCGCTGTTTTAAAATCGCGTATCTTGGTAATTGTAAATACTTTCGAATTTGAAATTTTTATCATTCTATTCTAGATGCAAGTAATATCATGATATGTAAAAAATGCCCATTAGATCCTAATTGAACACATCATGCAATGTCGGTTGAATGTTACAGGTACAATGATAAAAAGAGAATGTTGGTGAGAACCATAAAACCAATAAAGGCTGGAGAGAAAATTTACGATAATTATGGCCCGAACTACTTATTCATGAAATTCCGAGATAGGCAGCAGAGTCTAAAGACCGACTTCTTTTTTAAATGCACCTGCACACCATGCGTGGAGAAATGGCCTTTGGCTTCAAGTTTGGATAGAGTTCTAAAAGTTCCCTGCAAAACTTCCACTTGTGATTTCGTGTTTTCTTTAACACGTACTAGAAGACCACGACGTTGTTTGCTTTGCCGCAAAGAACTCACTAGTAATCATATTAAGGAAATCACCGAGGTAATATAAATACTTTATAGGTTCACGATGTTGGAAAATACTCATAGTTTCACAGTCAAAAACCTTAGAGAAGTCACAGAATACTGCTGCGGCTGACTCGCCTTGATTGATACCCAAATATAACACTTCCAAGAAGTCAAAGATATCATTATACTTGTAGTCTTAGATGTTTTGTGAAGAAGAATGTCATTCTTTTCTTGATGAGTTACTCTATAAGTTTTAAAAGAGATTGCATTAGGGAAATATGTCGTTAGTTTGACAGTTTATTCACTGCACCCCCTCTTGTGAATAGGGGGGGTGCAGTAAAAGGCACTATTGAATCGGATGCAAAAATATTGCTTGTATTGCCGAAAGATACCTTATGGTTTTATTTCCGTAAAAGATTTGACACTACTGATACCTCCATCAAATTTGTTACATTCCCTTCTTTATTAGGATGCGACTCCTTGAATGCAGAAATCATCATAACATCCATGTGTATGAGCAATTCGTTTTGAACTGCTAAAATCGTATTTCAATTCAGTGAACACAAAATTGAAGGGTCTTGTGGAAAAACGATAAAGTACCATTTTAACAGATTCTATAAAGTGTTTTTCAATTGTTTGATTGAATAATATGCAGAATTGAGTTTGTTACAGACTTTTTGAATGTGACCGCTCCGGGTTGTATTTTTGTCCAAAGACGTTCCTAAAAATATAACTTCGCTGGATGATTGAATATCATTTATTCCGTGAGAATCACTGCTGAAATGTCTCCTAATGAATGATTTCATTGAAATAGATTTCGATTTATTCAGAATAAGTTTGTTGCGTTACTTCGTTTTTGCCGGCCACAGTAATTGCGGTGTCATCTGCAAACATGGTTAAGTGACATTCAGAAAAGAATTCAGACAGATCAGTTATGAAGTTGAGGAACAACAATGGTCCTAGAACAGAACCTTGAGGCACTCCTAGCGTTACTTCTTTTGGACTTGATAAAATACTATTGCAACTAACTATTAGACTGTGGTCTTTCCATATATATGATTTCACCCAACCCAATAAATTAATTAGGAAACCTAGACCCGCTAGTTAAATTACAAAAAATTGAAAAGATAAGGTGTCAAATGCTTTTTATAAATCAAAAAAAAGTATTACAATCAGTTTTCTCGAGTCAAGCTGCGTATAAATAAAATGTAATAAATTATATGAAGCTGATTCGACTGATTTGTTCTCTCGTTGGTTTTCACTGAATAAATTGTTTTGATCCGTGTAATTCAAAATTTTATCACTAACAATTTTCTTGAACAAGAGAGGGAGAAAGGGAGAAAGAGTGTGTTGACTACCCGCCATCTTATATGTATGTTGAGATTTACAGAAAAAAGAAACTATAGTATAAACTCAATAAATTTAGTTTCAAAATCCAAATTTCAGGATTTATGTGAATTACACTGGCTTATATTCACTTCAATCGGTTAAACAGATCTAGCACATTTAATATCTGTAAAATTCTGTTAACGCTGTCAAGCCTTTATTTAACTGTTACATCTTTTTTATGCATTGAAAGAAATAATTATATTTATTTCCAGGTCATCGAACATCATTATAATAACGCAGAAAAGTTATTTCATGAAAAAAAATTTGATGCTGCATTGAAAGCATATAAAACCGTGTTAGACATCAAGTATACCCATACTAAACGCCCAGATCTAGACATAGTAAAAGTTCAAGAACGGATGGAGCATATTTTTGCCAGAAATGGAAACGTTGCCATTTCCCAATAAATGATGACTTCTTTCATGATCCCGAAATGATTACTCGTTCATGTTTATTCGTTACTTATGTTCATGAAGTTGTTTTATATCTATGTTTCACGTTTACTCGTTCATAAATCTTGTCGTTATATTTGTTTGTATGAAATTGAGTAGTTTGTGTAGTGTTATAGATTTTCTGTTCAATCTGTAATTATTGATTCACTGTTCAATATGAATTTTTTGGAAATTTCTCAATAAAAATTTACAAAAACGTCCAATGTTGTTTTCTACTGGACTATGTTAATATTACATTAAGGGAACATCTATATCTCCAATAAGAAGTATTAGGCAGGTTGATTTATGTTTTTCATGTTGTAGTTTTTTTGCATAAAAATTTGCAAGTCTCACCCATCCCTAATTTGTTCAGGACATGACAACCAGTCGAACATTTTACATGCAAAGTACTGCAAAATTGCAATAATGAAAAACCGTTAATATTTTCAAATGTGTATATGTTTTTATCGATTCTTATTTTTCACACATCTGCATTAAAAAAGGAATTAAAAATATAATATTAGTATACTGGAAAGTAAAATCAAAAATTGCTTAACTTGAAAATTTTATATTTGATACCACAGTCTAAAGGTAAAAATACTTTTCAAACTCCTTATAATTTTCCCAGTAAAATGATAATCTAAAAAGCTCTCACACTTTTGAATACTGACACACTGAAATCTATTCCCCTTCAGTATATAGACAATGCTGATCAATATCAAAGGCAGTCGATTATATTCACATGAAGAAACATCTTTCAACTAAAAAAAATAGTGGAAATATCAGATGGAAAGAAAGTTTTATTGGTTTTAATATAATTTCTCTCGGTCTGTAACCACAGAAATTTAATATTTCAATTTTATGAAAAAATAAAGATGGTGAAGTTGAGTTTTCGGTGCATTCGTAAAAATTATTACAAAAAGGAGATAGAACAAAGTAGTTTCTATATAAATCAATGTTTTAAGCTTATCATGACAACAAATGAAGCTTCAAGTATACAAAAAATAAATTGATCTATATTTCTTATGCCAACAACAGAACCTGAACAATGAAGTCACTAAAAAAATTTGAATTCGGTTGGTTGTCAGGGAACTCCGATAAAATTATTGAAATATGTTGCGTATGAAATATCAACACCCCCAACACTTGTAAGTAAGATGCTTAATGAAGGTATATTTCCTGAGAAAACTAAAATAGCTCATTCAAAGGCAATATTGAAAAAAGGTGATTAGGATACATTGAAAATTGTAGACCTGTAGCATTAAGATTTTAGAAAGAATGATACGATCGCCTTATAACCTACCTATAAACATTCAAACTATTAAGTGACACGCAAAACGGTTTTTACAGCCAGAACAACAAAAACAGTTTAATATGATCATGACATTTGATGAACTAACAATAATTAGAGGAGTACCAAAGGGATCAATTTTGGGACCCCTACACTCTCTTTACCAATAAATTACAAATATATTATGAATTAAATATTGTACAATTTGCTGATGATAAAACCGTTATCATCGACGAACAGGAGAGAGATGACTAGGACAGAAATGAGTTTAATGCTATAAATACCCTGAAAATCTGCTTCGCACAAAATCATCAATAAAACATAAGTAATTGAGTTCTCTGTCAGCTGAAAATGTTTATATTTTTCTAATGGTAAATCTACAATAATAGCAAGGCAAAGTTCAAAATTCATAGGAAATGAGTTAGATTACTACATTATCAGAATAAGTTGCAAGACATTGTTATGTTTTAAGAAGCATTACTGAAATAGTAAATGTTCAAGCACAAGTCCACTTGTGGGGTGCATCTGTAGATGTTAAAAATATGTCTTCAAAAACGTTTCCTTGATATTATCTTCAAATATAAGCTAATAGATAGTTACAAACCTTTATTCATACAAAAAAAAGTATCGACTCTATACAGTCAGTACTTTCTTGAAAGTATAATGTTTAATAGAAGCAACCGAACAGATTTTTGAGGGCTTTGATAAATCACACATCTACAAAACAAGAAATTGAGAAGATTTGGTTACTAATATTTCAAATTTTACTTCTATACAGAAAAATATACAATGAACTCTGATAAAAATTTACAACAAACTTTCAAATACACTAACAATACATTCTAAGACAACACCCGAAAATACACCGCCATGTATATGGAATCGTTCAGCCGAAATGATTTATTTTTATATTTTAATTTGGTAGAATGGAATTTGCTGCCTGCTGATCAGAAAGTTTGACGGCTTAGTTTTGTCACCAGTTAATAATAAAAATAATAATTTATTAATTTCGCTTGTTAAAAAGTACATAACAGTGGATAATTCTATCAGTACAATGACAAGGAAAACGTCATAAGATTCGGTGCTTTTCATATACATATATTCACACACAAGTACTTATCTGAATATTTTAAAAGAATTGAGATAAAAAGATGAAAAATATATGTAAACACATAAAAGAAGCGAAATACTCCAACAGTAAAATTGAGGATCATGGTTACAACTGAAGAGTTCATTGGTAATGTCGAATAGTGACAAGAGCGTTTTCATTTTTTTATTATTTCCTTGTTGAAAAGTACATTTTCATACGTACAATGACAAGGAAAACGTCCGAGGATCATGTTCGTAGAGGCTGTGTTCTACCATGGCTTCACAAATGCATGGATTTTTTATGGGTTTGAGGGAAA
>WOGR01000203.1:0-29881 GCA_015342045.1 Leptinotarsa lineolata | reverse complement strand
GTTCCTCACCCTCAGGCTTATACAAGCTAATAAGCCTGATGTAGTCCTTCTCGACCATCAGAGCAAGACGTAATTCGTCGTGGAGTTTTCAGCTTCTGGCGAGACGAATATCTTCCGAAAAGAGAAGGAAAAACGGATTTGATATCGAGATTTTCTCTTTGAACTCCGCAGACTATATTCAGACCACTCTGTCAAGATGGTTGTACTGATTATTGGAGTCCTTGGTGGAATGATGCCTTCTTTACTCTCGAATCTCAAAGTCATACTGGCTTGCCACACTAAGGCGGAAATCTCAGCCAGACAGATGAAGATGGCTGTCATTCTTGGCTCATTGCGTTTACTCAGGGCACATGATTCCCGGACCCAATGATCACTTACCCCACAGTGTGGGGAGTGGTCGTTGGTTGATAATGCTGGCGCGCCCTCCCGAATGTATCGAGGCTCCGGAGAATAGGGCCTTACCAGCGCATACTACGTTGAAAAAAAAAGTAATGATAATAATAATATCTTCACTCATGTATAATCATTTGTGACTGTTCTTGACATTTATGTACTATCAAATTTAAATCATTACCGTGGTAACGGTTATCACTTTGGTGTCGGATGAACGAAATAGTATAACACGCACTCAGGGAGAAAATTACGGCTTTCTCACCCGAGAAATTTTGCGAGAGAGGATGGCGTACTTTTCACCTGTGGTGCGTGAATGATATTTTCTCACAGTGAGATAAAAAGTTCCATCCTTTCAACAGAACATGAGGGTCCAGGGGCAAAAGATTTTGCGTTTTTCAATCACAGATTGAAAATTTAACTGTCGTCACTTATTTCAAGTCGTCATAGACAGTTTGATGTATAATTCGTCGCTAGGTTAACAAGAGGAAACAGCTATTTATGATATGAATGTTGAAAGTAAGGTTTTATTTTTTGAGTGATCAAAATAAAGCTTACTTCTAACACAAATATCGTACACAGTTTTTTGTACAACTGTCTTGTTTCCATAATGAAATAGATACATTTAATATTTCTTCAAAAACACATTTTGGCATCTCTTGTCAGTTAACTATTTTCATGCTATCGCATTTGCTGTGAAGTGGCTGTATCAGGTGACGCCGAATAACCTGGTTACCAACAAACAGTATTGCATAATGAAGAACAATGGTGAGGAATTGTGTGTTCCTGACGAGATTGAAGAGGCTCCACAAAGAGCTTCAATTGAAAAGTTATCAAAAAAATCAGATCAGCAGTACGACATTGCATATTATAATTTTCTTAACTGGTGTAGACTTAAAAGACGTCGAAGAAAATTTCAGCGAAACCGTCTTCTTAGTCTACCAGAAGAGAAATCAAAAATATGGAACTTGTCAACTTCATAAAGCAAGTTTTCAATGATGAAGTTGAGTGCATTAGTTAAAAATGGTGTTATTACAAGTGAATATTTTAAAGTAATAGCATTCTTGAAGTGGAAAAATGAAAGTTTTAGCCCCAGAAATTCAAAATTTTTTACGTTTGAACAAGTCCAGAGGTTTATGAATGAGGCGTCAGATGAAAAATATTTGATGATAAAACTTGCTACTATTTTCGGAATACATGGAGCCTGCTGTCGTGAAGAGCTGTGTTATTTATTAATAGAAGACATTAAATTAATGGATACATCATTGATTGTTCAAATTCCAAATACAAAAACGAAAATAGTTCGATCTCGAATGCATTGTTGGCAAAAACTTCGACAATTTATTATACAAGTTGCATTACACCCCTCTGTCATAAATCATCAACGTTTTTTTCTGAAATACTAAAATTATACCAGCAACGTCCTCCTCACTTCAAGGATTAGATGTTGATGCCCATGAAATTGTCAACTCAGCTGATTCAAATATATTACAAGGCTCTTCAACATCGCAAGGTATCAATATCAGCAGTTGTTCTGGTTGTATTTTCCATATTAATGTTCATAAATAATAATAATGTAACTAATGTATATAATTGTGTCTATATCTATTGTTCATAATGAAACTTTCTTGAGAATTGAATAATTATGTTTCGTTTATTGCTATTTGCTATTGAAAATATTTTTAACAAGCTACTTCGTAAACATCATCTTTTAATACCCTTAACAACCATTGAAAATGTCACTTCCAATGACAGTTGTACAAAATAGTTATTTTTGTAATAATTGAGTGGAATGAGTGTTTTTTCAATGGCACATGAGAGTATTGATTTGAAATTCTCTCAAATGTGCCACACGAATTTTATACATACAAATTCCAATTGGCTAAATATGAGAAACCAAATGACACTTCATCTTGGTTGCTTTGTCCACAAAATGATTACCCTCCCTCACTCTCCTCTTTTATTACAGAAACTAATTCTACGTGAAAACATCCACTCGTTTATTATATCAGATATAAGAACAAATTAACCATGCCAAAGCATCGCACTGTCCTGTTTCAGAGATCATTTCTTTTTAGTGTTGTGAGATTGTATAATTCTTTGCCACAACAATTAAAGAGATTTAACTTGAGGAAATTTAAATATAAATATAAAAATATGACAGTCAGTAACGTCAACTATTTTTATTAAACCTTCAACGGATCAATTTTGTATATCAATGAGTTAACAGTTTTTTAAGTAATCGTTCAATCAATATGTTTTGTACTATCATTTAGGTACCATCAATGTTTTGTTTTTCTCTTGAAGCAAGTAAGCGTTTGATAATGGAGAGGTATTCGTAGGTTGAGTTTGAGTAACTCTGAGCTAGACTTCGCCTATGAATACCAATAACTCCTGTAATACTTTACAAATCACATCTTTTTCCTTTGAATTTGTTTTCTCAAAAAAAAAACCGATTTATTATTATTAAATACAAACAACATTTTTTGTACAACTATGAATTTGAATTTACGTCGTCTGAAACATATTGAAAATGAACACTTCAAATACATCCTGACGTGGTTTTTTGTCCCAATAAGTTATCGCTATCAAACGACTGTTATCTTGAAAATATAATACAATGTTTTCAGTAAAATCGTTTTCAAATATTGTCCTGTCTGGAAAAAATAAGTCCAAAATAACTAAATAATACTTCTCTCTTCATCCATGATGTTATCAATACTTCCAATACAATTTTACAGCATCCAGTGGTGTTTCTGTGTTGTTACTATAGAAATGGTTTGTTGGCACATCGCGTGTTTGACTGTGCTCGTAGTTGCTGCGTTTACGCAGTTATTTTTATCTGCGTAAATGCGGTACTTTTCTTGGTTATTCACATTTTGTCTTCAATCGAGGACCGCCTGCCAGGTATTGATGATGCCTAACAGGCTGAAATAGCTGTCTAGCGGTGGCTCTTGAATTGAAGTCAATATGGGAATGATCAGAATGGTACTTCTCTATTTATCTTTGTGGGGTTGCAGTCAATAGCTGGGCTGTTAGAAAGAAAACTCTTTGTTATGTGTCAAGCTTTCGGTATATTTCACATCTTCGTCAGGACAACTACAATAATATGATCACATATCTTGTGAAAACATAAATATGAAGAACTTACTAACGTGAGAATGAAATATAAAATGTCTTAAAAACATAAAAGCATAAAAGTTATCGAAATTTGACAGGCAACGTCAAGTGGGAAAATTCTGAATAATACTAGATCTTTTATTCTTCTTATCATATTTCAGTAGGTATGTGTAAAGTTTGCTAAGATTTTCAATATCAGTTTTTTATTCATCGAGTGTTCCTCGATTGATATGTATTATTTCTAAAAATACTCTTTTACTGGTATTGATTTCCCTATCTAAAATATGTGGGTTTTCAAAATTTATTCTATAATCCTTAGAATTGACACGTTCTGTTAACGCACAAGAATTAACATTTCGTTTACAATCGCTCTAATGTGAAATAAAACATACAAGAAATGTATACTACATTGGATTTTTGTTTATTTGAAATTGGAACTTTGAGATTTCTGTGTGATTTAGATATAGTAGAGACGTTTGTTTTGGAGATTTTGAGGTTATTATTTCGAAAAACACTAATTAATTTCGGAGTTATTTCGTGAATATGTCTAGCAATTTATATATGGATGAAGGTATAACGTTGTTGTGTCCAATTTCTGAAAGTTTATTCTTTTACAAAAGAAGATTCTGTTTACTGAAGATTTGGGATACGAATTTTATTGAAATAAGATAAACCTTTGTTTCGTGAATCAGGATGGATAATTTTAGTGATTCTGTTTTTAAATGATTTTATTAAATTATTCATCATTTCATTCGGACGATAGGATTGGTATTTAATGAATTCATTACTATGAATTCATTCATATCTAGAATTCATTCAGTTCTTTTTCAATGGTGAGTTGAATGCTAGGATCATATGAATTGAATACGTTCGAAATTTCTTCCTTTCCATCTGCAGGTATGGTCAAAATTGGATCATCTACAAAATGTTTGATGAATGGAATACGAAAAGATAATTTTTGAATACAATAATCAATACGCTCATCTTAAACATTATTCGAACACCCATAGGTGTTCCAAATATTGTGATCATCATCTCTGGATGGTTTTATCATACAATTCATTCAAATAGTGTTCCTTGTGATGATATTGCTGTAGAAAGTTTGTTAAAATATTTGTTACTTGTGTTCTATATGAATTCTTTTGAACCTTATCGAAAATTTCTATTATATATCCCAAATCTGTTTGTGTTTGCGATGCCATAAGCATCACTAAATGCCGAAATGAAAAGTGTCTCATATGACAGCCATAAACATACATTATATCCAATCTGTTCCATGAGGAATCGAAATGGTTGATCATTTCTCGAATTTTTGAAATGAAGTCTTCAATATGGCCCAAAATAATGCCATTTTGAATATCTAATGACTTTCACCTTCAAATATTTGTTCATTCTTAGTTTGTAATGATACGGAAATTGAACATTAACTTTCTAATATTTTGAATACATCAGTAGAAACAGATACTTTTTATCGATTGAAAAAATAATCCGTATTTTCATCAGCTCGAAGAAACTCATAGGATATAAGATATATTCATGTTGAGAGTTTAACCAAATATTTCAAGCATGAAAAACTCTCTACGGGGTGTATATTAAATGATGTTAATAATTCCAGGTTGTGATTACTTTCATATTTCATGAAAAAAGGTCGAGTGAACTTGCTTTGTGTGAAAGTTTAACTGAAAAAAGTTATTTTATTGATAACTCAAAAGTCGTTTCACCGATTATGATGAAACCAAGTATGTTTTATAGCAGTTACAAGAGGCTTTTCATGAAATTAGATTACGAATATTGATTCCTGTGGCATCACAGAGGGTTACCTGATTGATATTTATGGTGAAAATCATTGTAAGCCACTGTTTTTCTCCAAGATATTTTCATCAAATTGTACAATCGTTTGAAAGGAAAATATTTTTTTATAATATTCATTTTTGAACTTTTTTAATCGAAGTAAAGAAAGAGTGTATATCAAAATGAAGATTACAAATTATTCGATTTTGACTTGATTACCTGCCAAACCCAGCAAGGTTTAAATGACTTATGACATTATTACCGCATATGATTAATTTGTGAGGTGAAAAATGATTTAACAAAGATACTGCTCGTTCGACATTCTTGATTTTTTCAAAATATGTATAGGTTCTTTTCCCGGTTTTTTAGTAGAATTTGAAAATAATAATAAAGACAAGAGAATATTTATTGTTAAGCACAACAGGTATAAGTTACTAGTATTTTGACATTTTATGACATTAGGTGACAAGTAGTATCGTATCATCAAATTGTTTCAACGTGCAAACACGGTTGTATTAGTTAATACTATAAAGTAAATATGAACAACTTTGAATTCAGTGGATAGCAGAGGGGCCAAAAAAGATCCCTGTGGAACCCCAGCTGACAGATTGTCATAAGGGAAAATTCGTTTCTCAAGACATTCTCTTTGTTTATTTCCGTCTAAATAATTCTTCAGTAGCTCTGAAGCGTCTTCTGATGAAGTCAAGTAACACAAAATAGCGTACAATAATTCATGATTCAGTGTAGAAAAGCCTTGCTGAAGTCGAATAAAACTAATATTGTATTGTATACATTTCCTGATCGGTGGTCCTGCTTAAATTATCAACGATATGTAAGAGTGCAGTTTTATAACCATATTCATGTCGAAAACATGACTGAACCGAAGGCATCAAGAAATTTTCTGCTAAATAAGCTTTCAGTTGAATTTCTGAAGGCCTCTTCATGAGAGTTGGTAAACTATTTATTGCTCTTGAGTCCATCAATTAGAGTTATGAGACCATGCAAGTGGTCTCACAACTGGACATTTCCAAACGTTAGAAACGTCACCTCCACCTGGAGGTGCAATGTGTTGTGCAATGTGGCGACAACATAGTTTTATCACCATGAGATTTAACCCATCAGTACCAGTAGCTTTTGATCACATTATAACGAGGGTTCCATGAACGAAACGATCGTTGATTATGTGAACTGAAAATTTTCATTTGAGAGAGTATTGTTTTTTTAAAAAATATCAATTGTTGTTGTGGGTTTGTTTTTAATATTGAGTTGATGAAAACCTAATTGATTTCATTAACATTGAACAGATCTGTGGAAATAACAGTATTTTTCCTATGAATGATGTTCCTTCGAAAATTTCCATGTATCTTCAGAGCTTCTTGATACCATCGACTGATAAGAAAAAAGCAACTTTCCCCCTTCTGATTGCTTGGTTGACATAATTTTCCTTGTCTTCATGATATTGTGAGTGTGCCTCACGATTTGTTCTTTTGTATCTTCTCAACGCTTTGTCCCTAGTGCATATCATATCTTCTGAAGTTTCCGCCAGCCAAGGCGCCCGAGGCTTCGTTATCCTTCGTCGTGATGCGTGTCGTTTAAGAAGTGAAATAATTATATAGAGTCATTCAACAGAGACTTCTAAACTTTGACAAATGATAACCGCCACCTTGTTCAAGCTACATTTGCCAAATTAATTGCCATTTATTCAGTTTGTTTTGCCAAATCAGCATGGGAGGATATAGCATTCAGTAACACGTGCAAATGATGAAATTGTTTCATTCGCTTGATTGGAGACATGAGCATCCCTTGAAACCTTGATAGTTTGGAACATCGAAGAAAGGTTAGACATTTATTTCTCCTTTATAGATACTTTCACGGGAGATATTCAAGTGACTTGGCACATTTGATTCCACCAAGTGCGGTACATATCAGAAATACGCGATGGACGGGACTGTTCGTTGTTTTGAGGTTCAATTCAGTACACCTCGAACTTCACTGTTTATGAACTCTTCCATTTGGAGAACTGCGTTAATGAGGGATAAACTTTTTGGGAAAGTTTTTCCAAGTGAATTTAATCTGCAGCGATTCAAATCCAATGTAAATCGCTACTTTCGCACAGGCACCGTTATCAGAGTGCTTTGAGGTTTTTTCTGCAATGCTTATATTTTGTCCCTGAAAAAATCAAAAGGGTGTTATTTTTTACGGACAAATTACAAGTACTACAAGAAAAATCCTTAAGGCGCTCTAAGAGCGGTGCCTGAGCGAAAGTAGCAATTCACATTGGACTTGAATTGCTGGAGATTGAATCCATTTGGAAGCACGTTTTCAGGAAGTTTATTCTACACAAAACGCAGTTCTCCAAATGAAAGAGTTATTAAACAGTGAAGTTCGAGATGTAATGAGTTGAACCTCAAAATGATAAGTAGCCACAGTCCGTCGCGTATTTCTAATATGTTGGTAGGAACAAATGTGCCAAGTCACTTGAAAACTTCACGTGAAAGTATGTAACGAAGAGAGACAAATCTCTAACCTTTCTTCGACGTTCCAGACTATCAAAATTGCAAGTGATGCTCGCATCTCCATTCACTCGGATGGCTATTTTCTGAATGGAATCCAGCAGCTTCAGGGTATGCTTAGGAAAAGAGCTCGATACCTGAGAACAATACAACAACAATACAAAGATGGTCTGAGCTTTATAAAGCATCAAAAGTTGTTGAGATGTGTAAAGTTTTCTGGTTCGGAACAGAGTTCCAAGCTTTTGAGAAACAGCCTTTGTAATTCCATTGACATGATCGTGCCAAGACATATTGGTGTCCATTTCAAACCCCAACAAAATTATCGAAGCAGAAAGCGGAATTGTTTGTCCTGACATTATTATATCCGGTTCAGAGACATTCATCTTTTTGGAGAAATTTTAGTCGTGATCAGGGCCTGCACCCAAATAAAATTCAACTGACTCAGAGAGTGAAGGTGAACGATCATAGACGACGACTTGTGTTCGCTGGATGGGCTCTGGAGCAGTTGGCAACTGACCCTAAGTTCCATCGACTAATCATCTTCAGCGATGAGGCCCATTTCTGGGCCTCATCGCTGTCAAAATTGGGACGATACCAATCCTTATGAGACCCAAGGGCGCTCAATACATCCCGAAAAAGTTACTGTTTGGTGTGAATTTTGAGCTGACGGCATCATCGGTCCATATTTCTTTGAGAACGCCGTTGGCCAGGTTATCACTGTCAACGGCGAGCACTATAGGTCGATGATTACCAACTTCTTTTGGCATAAATTGGATGATCTGGACACCGACGACATGTGGTTTCAACAGGACAGCGCTACACGCCACAAAGCTCATGCCAAATTGGATATTCTGCACGAGCGATTTGAGGGTATGGTCATCTCACGTAGAGATGATGTGAAATGGACACCGAGATCATGCGATTACCCCATTAGACTTTTTTCTTTGGGGTTTTTTCAAGTTGCAGGTGAATGATAATGAGCCACAAACCACAGCGGTCTTCACACCAACATAACCCATGCCATCGGTCAAATTCAGCTTGATTTATACGCCACTATCATGGAAAATAGGACGTTTTGGATGCGTTCCACTCATAGGAGCCGTTGCGGACATTGAAACGATGTTGAATTCCACACATGATGGCAATTTTGATGATATCGCTCACACACTTTGTTTCATTTGAATTTTGAGACAGGAAGTGGTCAATGAAAGACCGTGTATTTGCCAGATATGAAACTTTCCCGTTCATACTATTTTGATCAGATAAAAAAAAATCCGCATTCAGTATATCTCTTATGGAGTGATCATCCTTTAGTTGTTTGAAATTTCGATGAGAACATAGTTTAGGACTGCTACTAGTTTCGTAAGGTAATTTCATTTTCCCATATACTGATGGATGAACCGATACTATCCAATCGATGACACCCGACTTTACTACTCCCTAATCCTCATTGATTATTATGATATCCATCAAAGTTCATACTGAAATTTGAGTAGAACTGTTAACTATATTCACCAGATGGAGAGTATTCAAGAGAGTAAATCAGTATTATCATATGGAAGTTCAAGTACGCTTGGCACAATCAGGTTGCTAGAATGAAAAATAGTAGCTTCTCCGAACTTCAGCACACTTTTTTGAACGAGAGGATTCAATGCATTCCACCAACTTTTATTGGGTTCTAAATGTCGAATTATCTATATTTTCTTTCTATTGGTGCTCACCTACATTCAAACTTCGCCCTCAACTATATCCAGATGTTTCTGGATGCTATCTGAGTTCTATCTATAAGTAACTTTGATAGTTTGGAAAATCAAAAGACCTAAGTCCGCTTGATTCTGCCGATATTGAATATATTACGATACTGGATATATTGAATCACCTAGCAAAAAGCTTTTCATGTTGATATTTATTTTAACTTCGCTAAGAGAAAGATTTCTTCAATTCTGAATTTTCAAACTTCGGTCCTGTATCTCAATATGATGTACCATTATGCCAAGACCAAAAAGTGTTTACATGAATGGCGTTCGAAAAAATGCATAGTCAAATATATTGGTCACGTAGCTGAATCTGCCCTAGATGTAGAAGTCGTGAGATCTGTATACTCAGCAAAAATAATAATAAAACTAGTAAAACTAGTAAAACTAGAATATCAGATTGCTTTGCGTCGCTTCCAGAGTATATTAAGGATGATATCTCATTGTTTGAGAAACTACTATGCTTTCTATTACTCTTGAAATTTTTCACAAATAATTTGAAATTGTTGGAAGACATATTGACCTGTCTAACCACATCGATACGGGTGAACCTCCTTGAATATAAAATCCACCGATCAAGGTGCTCCAAACAGCTTTCACACGTTATGATCTATTCTGAAATATTCCAAACAGTTTATTCAAAACAAATTCTGGAACTGGAGAAACATTATTCATTAACGACGTTGGTTAGTACTTCACGAAACCAGAAAAGAGGTGCCTGTAAGCATTGTTGTCAATGAACCATGTATGTCCTGCAAAATATTGCCCCCTCCGCATATGTTTCTCTTTGACTGAGTAGATTCGCTTTAAATACATTGTACCTACTTTGCTTGGACTAAACACACCTCCTTTCAACCACTGCCACTAAATAATCCTTACTCGTATTTCAAACGTGCATGATTTGACTTATCACAAAAACAGGTTGATTTATTCAACCTATTAGTATTAATTCGTAATACCGAAAAATGTTTTTTAAATGATTCCGGAAAATATTAATTATCATAGGTGATAAGAACATTAGTGTAGGTATGTAATGTGTTTGATTCTCTGTCGCACTGTTCAGTTCAGAATACTTCACGTGTTACTACAACTGTTTTCAAGAATGCGCGGTTGGGTAGTTTTGTTACTATTGTTTACGACTGTTACAACCAGCCTTCAATATTCTGAGGACCAGTACCCTATAGTAACAACGAAACTTGGAAAAATTAGGGGTAACATCACACAGTCTAGGTTGGGAAGGGCTATTTATTCTTTTAGAGGTATTCGTTATGCCAAACCACCCGTTAACGAATTGAGATTTCAGGTGAGTTTTCTTATAATAAATTCATAATATGATGGAGAGAATATGCAGTTTGTCATATTTGTGTTAATTGTTACCGATTCCCAAAGATGCAAAAAGTATTCATTTATATGCAAGCGATTACTTTGGATATAAATATCTCTTTGAATTTTAAAATATATATTTTTAAGAATAATATAGAACAGACAGATATAAATAGTTACTTCCAAATATTTTACATTTCAGTGAGATATGATATTGATGCTATTGCAGGAATATTTATATTATTTGAATTTTATTGCTGATTTATTGAATGGACCATCAAAAATATATCGTTATTTCAAGAGTGATGGTTATTTCTCATGGAATTTTTGATTATCACTATTTGAATTCGTTTTGAATAAATATCAGAACATGAGAAAGTTCAAAATATAGATGTATCATTCAATCATAAAAATATAAACAGTGAATTTTTATCACATATAATGTATGTTTTTTTGTCTTGTATCACGTAAGAATGACCGTTAATATACATAAGCTGAATTCAGTGATTCATAAAACCTATTATTTTAACATATTCCCAATATGAATGTTAGCACAAGAATATTATTCATGTTTTTTTTTAATTTTAGTGAACTTTGATATCAAGAATGGACAATTGCGGATCCTTGAGCAGTGTTGACCAGAAATAAATCAATTCAAAATATTTAGTTCTGTCACATAATATTATTTCACATACTGTCCATCAGTTCAATTTTCATCAAATAAGAATTAAATTTACAGTTTACAAGATCTATAGAATAGAGATTCGAGTACAGTAGCCACCTTTTCGTATAATTGAAAATCAATCTATTTGATTTAATGAGAAACCTACACTATTATACATTAGGTATCATGAAGTAGTAGTATATACGAATGAAAATTTCTATGTTTGTTGATAATGCTTTGGTTTCAAAAACTGAACACAGTTTTCTGCACCATCTATGATGGAATACTACCCCAATTTATTCAAAGATTGCTAACAATATGAAGATTCCAGTGGAATAGAGTGGAATTTGTGAGGAATTATTCTCCTAAATGGATAATGAAGTTTGCTAGTGAAACATTTCAATGAATAGTTCAGCAAACAGTATAAAAAAAACATCGTCATAGAATGAAAATAAATATTTGCAAGAAGTCCCGATACAATACTTGTATGGGGACATCTGGACAGGCAAAAATGTCAGAAAGATCGTCGTATAAACATCAATATTTATTTCTCTGTTTAAAATTTGACAAGAACAAAAATCTACTTTGTACTAGCCATATTATTCATTGGGAGATCCTTGGGAGATCCTCATCCTTGTCTGATTCACGTCGTTATAGTCCGTCATGTTCAAATCTAGATTACTTAAAACTTTTTGAAGTTGACACTTTTTTAATAATTGTTGAATTTTGAAATTTCTCTACTTTTTTTCAGTTCTTTTTATTCCATACTCTATTTCTCGTAATATGCTTTTTCACGCCTACGCTTTACCATAGCGTCTTTTCATAAAACGCTAATAAACAAACACAGTGTCACATTACCCACTTTCACGGTGATAATAATCATAACAATACATTAATTTTGAATGAGATGTTAACAAAACATTTCAATATTTTTGGTTTGAGGGCTATGGCTCATTTGTTTAAAGTTTCATAAGTTTTGAAATTAGTTAATCAATCAATGAAAATAAGTGCAAATATGAGTTTCTTCAACATATTGAACTTTATTCAATATGACTACCATAGATGTACATTATCGATTAATATACATGTATTGTTCATCCGATGCTGGTTTAATAGTATTGAAAAATGGCATTTGTCAAATTATTTCAATAATGAAACTGAAAATGGGAATCATGTAAATGAGGCATGTAATGTGACAACTGCTAAGCTACTTTTATCTCTATGTTTATGATAAACACAATTATTTTTCTATTTATAAAACAGACAATATTCTTAGTGTTGTTTTCGATATAGAATATGAGTTTTGAATAAAAATGCACAAAAATGCACACAGGCACAGATAACCGCACACCTTGTATTTCTATCAATTACCAGAAACAGTCAAATTTATATTACATTTCATGAGAGGGTATGTTGTTAACTACCCTTAAGGTAAAAAAAAAACAAAAAGGTTAAATAAAGGTCATTTGTAATGGATTCTTAACAAAAATTTAATCCGTGAAAATTTTCGATGAAAATTTGAAAAACTCAATTGTGGCATGAGTTGAGTTTCTTTAAAAAAATATTAATAATGCATGTTGCCACCTCTAGCCCTTATGACTTCTTGGAGTCGGTTTGGTAAACCATCCACGATATTCTGAATATCCAATTGGGGGGTATTGTGCCACTCCTCTACCACAGCCGTCTTGAGTTCTCCCAGGCTCATAGGTGCTGGTACTCTTCCTCTTACACGTCTTTTGAGGTTGTCCCAAATGTGCTCAATCGGGTTGAGACCGGGACTGCGTACTAGCCATGGTAAAACTTGAATCCCGACCTCAATAAGGTACTCAGTGACAGATCTTTCGATATGGCATCATGCATTGTCATGCATTAATCGAGAGTTGCCACCATTGCACGCTGCAAATGGTATGACGTGGTCTTGAAGAACCTGTTCCACGTATCTTTCAGCATTCACATTGCCTCTATCAAACACGACAAGATTAGTGCGAGCCTCGTAAGAGATACCCCTCAAACCATTAAGGAACCTCCCTGGTAGCCCACTGTTTCTGTTATAGTGCACGGAGCGAACCTTTCATTTTGGCGCCTGTAGACACGCTGACGTCCATCTGGACCTCTTGAGGCTACTCTGCTCTCGTCTGAGAACATACGTCCTTCCATTCCTCCACTGTCCAGTCAGCATATTCTCCTGTAAAATCAAGTCTAAATAGTTCTACGGTGTTGTGGGAGCAGTTGTGGGGCACGAGCTGGACGAAAAGCCTTAGATTTCTTTCTGCTAGTCTTCTCCTAACGGTACGCTCACTCACACGGACATTTCTCACCTCAGAAAGACGTGTACGAACTTCAGTAACGGTGCTGAAGCGATTTCTTAACACGTTGCTGACGACGAAGCGGTCATCTCGAGTAGACGTGCATCAATGTCGGCCTTGACCTGGCCTGCGGGTTTATGAACCTGTCTCCCGAAATCGTCTGATTGCATCCCGTACTGTAGTTCGAGGTACACCGAGAGTATGAGCTATGCGACTTTGGCTGTATCCAGCATCAGCCAAAGCCACTGCCCTGGCTACATCAGTTGCTACGAGTGGCATTTTTTAGAGTCACAGAAAATAAGGGAACTCAAATTAAACAATACTTGCACCCTATAGCAAAACAGAACATGAAATGAAAACACAACTGCAACAATGTCAGACAACGACTAAATTCCAAAAACTCGTCGGTAACAAAAATGTAAAAGACGAAATAAGGGTATAAGTGCTTACTTCATTGCTAGAGCACCTACTTCACAAAAACAAACCAATTGATGAGCCATAGTAAACATAAAACATACAGGGCGACGAATGATATAGGTGGGCGGTTAATTGTGCTGGTGAGTGTATAAATATCATAAAAAAATTGTATGATTGCTATAATCTTCGTATAGCCCTCGAAGGCAACTATATCGAGCAATAAAATCAAATGTTATCACCAACAATTCCTATTCAGCTCAACTGTTAATTCAATCTAGAACTGGTTCAAAGTCATATCAAAAATGGATATTTGTTTATTTTTTACGAAATATAAATTCTTTTCTTATTATTCAATAATGTGTCACTACTGTGTGAAATTCTCTGAGTCATCTACAATACTTAAAACTGCTTGAAATGAAATTCCACAAATGACTTCATTTATGTGTGATTTCCTATTCTCAACTCAATATTCAATTCATCAGATATTCACGCTTCTTTATCGTGCTTAGCCAGGTTGAATGTTGTTGTCTCAACTTGTTTTCACACTCATCAGCAAACACGGGATTGGGTACATCCTGTTTGTTTGGAATAATTAATTTTCTGTCTTTCTCGATGATTCACAAAATGGTAAAATACCAAATATTGAAGAGAAACAATTAAGAATTTGATTTTTATTTAAATTTAATCAATTATTTCAATAATTCAAAAGAGTACATTCGAGGATACAATGTATATTGTAAGAAATTATGTATTTAGCACAATTTAGATTCAAAACAGACACTTTGGTAAATAAAATATATTTCATAATAAATAATGGCAGTGTAAATGTACAGGGCCCCTCAAATACTGATTGGTGAGGCTAGCTTCAACAGAAGTCAATGTCCTTTTTTAATAGAATACCTACAAGCTCTTGCTAGTATCGATAAAATGTTATTTTTTAATTTTTTGTTAGTTACTATCCCGAAATGAGGCAGATACCAGTAACTTCCATTTGTTTTTTCGAAAATATCTTTTCCATTACATTCAGACGAATTTCAGCTGCCAAAACGTTTTTTCCTATACCATCTGTTTCCTACTGTATTATTTTTTCTCTGGAAGTTTGCAATTCCTTTCCTGATATTTGTCTTCCATTTTGAGAATGAGGATTTTTGAATAGCTTTTTAACTAATCCATGTAACCCATAATGTCTTAGACAATTAATGCATACATTATTCCATAAAAAGTGATAGCAAATAAATATTTCCGTTTTATACCTTTTTCATAGTTCATTGTTTGCATTTTTCCACAATATAAACAACAAGAAACCGTTTCTGCCAATTTTGAATTATTGATTGTAATATACCAATTATATAAGATTTTTTTTTCTATTTTCACAGATCTGGGATTCTTCTGAGCAGTCTGCTGCAGTAATACTACAAATAAATCATAATCAGAATGCTGACACCTATTCAAAGTCTATATTGTTTATTTTGATCATTTTCATTCATTTCACAGTTGAGAATACAAACAAGTACTCTTCTTCTTTTATTCAGTCATAGACTTATTTTATCAAAATGATTAAATAAGAATGAGAAGTGAGGTACAGAAAGAGATATCTACTATTAGTATTGTCATTCTTAAATTCGGTGGGCTCTGTGTAAATGTTTGAACTGATGGAGCATAAAAACAGGAATGAAATAATAAATTGGAGGATTTCAGAAGATTTCATTTCAAGGTTAGGGATACAAACCCCGATTGAAACTCTCCATTTACAAAGATAGTAAATTGTAATTGTTTTATTGATATGTTTGAAGTGTCTCCTATCCCAGTGTAACTAGTTGGTCTACAGTCACAAATATTGAAAAGAGGTACAATATTTCTAGAAACTTCTCTAGATGGCATATGACTGTGAACTTTCAATTTGGTAATAGTTTTCAGCATTTATATTTGAGTATCTGTAAAATATCAAGAACCGACATGCATCCTTGCCTCTTACCGCTTTCTTGCTTTAGATCAAGAAACAAGTAAAGGAACGGTACAATATTGATCATCTGAAACTGCCCAATAATTTCAGAAAATGAATAAGGATTCTCATTTTCATTTCACTGAAATTTATGTTGAAGCGGTAGGTCAGCTAGATAGAACTTACGGTGAAGATTGGTGTGGTTATGTTAGAAATAACCAGAAAACACACTAACTAAACGAATGAAATCTGGTTGGTAAGGCTTTGATAATACTGATCCAGGGTAGCTGAGGGGTTTGCATGAGGATTGAATTGATAAAAGTCTCCAACCTCTGGAAATCTATTTCATCAGAAAACAAAAGCTCTGAAATCATAGAGTTGCTAGTCCAAGTTTCATTCTGGAAAACTCCCTCATATAGTGGCAGAAGAGATGAATCAACCAGCCCTGATGTGAGTGCTAAACCATAGGCAATAATCAATCCCAGTAAGGAATCTGATATTCACACAAAAGAGGAAACCAATATATTCTTTTTTGGTCTAAAATTTTCTGTAGTTTTCGATGAGCAAAACTAATAAGAAAATACGATAATGAAAACCAGATCAACTGTTAGAATAATGGCTAACAAATAGGTTGATTCGCGTTTTGCTCAAGATAGCTGAACACAGCTTTCTGGATCGGATAAAAAGACTCAAGGTTGACAGAGTTCACTAAGCTACCATATAGTAAAATGAGAACATAATATTACTAGAAATATTGATTCTCGTATATTTCAATTCGAAAAAACCAAGAATCCAATATATTCCTTTGCTGATGACAGCAAACTTGTCTCGTCATTCCATTTGAATACCAGGATATTGGATGCAAGTACACATCTTCACCGACAGCGGGAGGTTGCATATCTTAATGAGAATCTAGAAGTAATTTCGAATTGGGGTGAAAGTAACCAGATTCAATTCAATGCCACAAAAACCGAGGCATCGGTTTTCTCCAAAAGGATGAATGTCTCTGAACTAGATTTAATAATGTCAAGACAGATAATTCCACTTTCTGCTTCAATAAGTTTGTTGGGGGTTAAAATTGACACCAATATGTATTTGCACAATCATGTCGCTCGAATTGCAAAGGCTGCTTCTCAAAAGCTTGGAACACTGTTCAGAACCAGAAAATTGTATACACCTCAGCAACTTCTGATGCTTCATAAAGCTCACATCAGACCTTCTTTGGAGTATTGTTCTTATGTATGGAGCTCCGACCCAAGCATACCTGACGCTGCTGGATTCCATCAAGAAGAAAGCCATTCGCCCGACTGGAGACGCAAACATCACTTGAAACTTTGATAGTCTGGAACATTGAAGAAAAGTTGGAGATTCGTCTCTCTTCTATAGATACTTTCACGGAAGATGTCCAAGGAACTTGGCACATTTGATTCCATCAAGAGCGGTACATATCACAAATACGCCACGGGCTGTGGCTTCTTATCGTTTTCAGGTTCACCCCAGTACACCTCGAACTTCACTGTTTAAAAACTCTTTCATTTGGAGAACTGCGTTCATATGGAATAAACTTCCTGAGAATGTTCTTTCAAATGGATTTAATCGCCAGCGATTCAAATCCAATGTGAATCACTACTTTCGCACAGGCAGCGCTCTCAAGGCGTTTCAAAGTTTATCCTGTAGTGCTTGTGTTTTTTTTGAGAAAATGTGTTTGAAAATAGTTGTTTCTGATGGATTTTTTAGGTATCGTGTGATTTTTACTTAACGAAGTACAAACCAGCAACACGAGTTTGAGTGTACAACAGCCTTATCAGGCGTGTTCAATACAGAAGACCTATTTTGTGCTGATTATACATCACTGTTTTACATTATAATGACTTCATTCAATGACTGATGTTTTCACATTCTACAAAGAAACTCATTCAATATTACAAGTATTAAGTTTCTTCAAAAGTTATGTCCGTTTTAATGTAATATGTTTTTGTAGTTCCATATCTCAATGAATATTCGTTCTAACTGTATCGTGGTATAAACTGATCGATAGAGAATGTTGTACTCTATTCAGTGGTGCTGTTCATTTTTTCCATAATTTAATTTTTGCCTCTTTTCATCTCATTACTATACGATGTCGTTGAGCGATTTTTGGCCAATTGAATCAAATTGAATCAAAGCGCTACCGAAACAGCTCAATAAATTAAACAAGAATTTGGCAATGATAGTGTTAATGGACGCACTTTTCGACGTACGTTTGTGAAATTTCGTTCTGGAGATTTTAGCCTCGAAGATGAGCCCCAAAGTGGTCGACGTACAGTAATCCTGGACGAGGATTTGAGAACCCTGGTGGAGACCGACCCATCACAAACGGTGATTTTTGATGGTTCAAAACGCATTGGAAAGGTCACAAAACTGAAAAACTGGGTGCTCTACGATCGAGAGAAATTGTAATATTTCGAGATCTGTTCTTTTTTGCTTTTGCGCAATCAGAACTGTAACGTTTCATTTTTCACTTAATTGATTCTAAGCCATTTGCAAGGCAATGTAATTAGATGTGATAGATGTTACCCCCTGTATTGATTTATATTGATGATCTTGTAACATGCCATTTATTTATTACAATATTTTCACAGATATACCTCTACACAGTTGGCAGCAGTCCAGTGGATACATCCTCGGATTAATTTCATTTTTACAAGTGCTAGGACCGATTCAATATTTGTTTACATTCCTAAACTTCACGGTTAAGAAGTAAATACAAAATGTCAAATTCTTCTTCTTACATTTCAAGGCAGTTGACAATCGCTCAGAGATAAGCCCAGAAAATATATGCCATTCAGAAAGTTTCAGTATTCCGAGTAGTTTCGGAGATATCCGAGAAAAACAGAAATTTAAGAATTTCGTTTTTATTTTATCATAGCTTTATTTTTGAAGGAAATGTAAAACAAATAGCACTTTGCCATGACCACTATTTAGGGACTACACGATAACGTGAGCAGAATTTTTCTACGACGTTTCATCTTTTGGAAAACATCATCAACTTTGTATTTTTATATGGGTCAAAACTAATGTATATGCTGTATACGACTCTATTTTTTATTGTCAATACAGCAACGTATCACACAATATGATTTCATGACCATTTCTCGCGCAAAATTGAAAAGTTATTACTTAACCTGCTCTTCTTCAATTTTAGGTAGTACGCACTGGAAAAAATGTCATATTTTGATCCATGAAATAAATTGATTGGTCTCATTTATAATGAATTTTAACTTACCACTTGCCAGAATTTTTGCGTTTTTGAATACAGAGATGAGTCGCAAAATCGAAAGTTCAGTTTATAAAATGTAATTGTAATGTAATAACAAGGAGCTAATATGTATTATAGGAAATAAACAGAAACCCGCCATTATTTTCTAAGCACAAGTACGCTTGAGTTAACATATTCGGAACAATACTGTTAAAGGATGCAATAACCAATCTCAGCAAATCTTCTTCATCTGATTCTTGATATATCCCCAAAAGAAAAATTCAAGTGGGGTTAGGTCGGGGGACTTTGCAGACCAGGATGTATCACTATTAGTATCAATCCACTGTCCTGGAAAGCGACGGTTCGAATAATCATAAGCAATTCTAGCGTCATGTGCTAGAGCACCACCTTGTTGAAACAGGTAGTTGTGAGTAACCGCAAAAGTAGATAAAAGGCCCAATTACATTCGTACCGAGAATCTCAACCCACATGTTAAAATCGAAACGATGTTGATGTTTGGATACTTTGTATGCACGCGGATTTTGTTGTGACCAATTATGAATATGCCATTGTTGGTGATCTTAGTTTCATCTGACCAAATTATTTTGAAAATGAAATTTTCAACATCTTGGCATTTTCAACTGTATCATTCACAAAAGGTTGTTCGCCTTGCATCGTCACCGGGTCTGAGTCCATGACAAATCCCAAATTCATATGAATGATATTTATTTTTTTTAAGATGAAGTGAGTGGTAGATTTGGCTAATCCGATATTATGTTCAATGGTGCTAGTGGATATCTCAGGATTTTCAACAACGGTCTGTAACACATCACAAAGACTTTCTTCATTAGATAGATTGCTTTTGTCGGGACACCACAGGTTTTTCAAATGATCCGTATTTTTTAAATCAAGAACTAAACGTCTAAATATTGATTTACCAGTTTGTCGCCTCTCTGGATACTTACACAACTGGATACTTACTCTCTGGATACTTACAACACAATTTCTTTGGTACAAAATGTAACATGACAACATATCAAATTTTTCAGTTTTCGAAAAGATGTCGTTTTCCATTTTCAACACAAATTAGGTAGGTAATGAGATGTAAAAGTAGGAACGGTAATATGTCAAAAATTCTACCAAACAGTATTATTATGACATCAGAACATTATGTGTCATTTTTTCCAACGCGTGCTATCTAACTGAAGAAAGGCAGGTTGAGTAATCACTTTTCATTTTACGCGAGAAACGGTTATGAAATCATATTATGTGATACATTGCTCTATTTACAATGAAAAATTAAGTCGTATACAGGATATACTTTAGTTTTAGCCCATATAAAAATACAAAGTTGATGTTTTCTAAAAGACGAAACGTTGTGAAAAATTCAGCTTACGTTATCGTCTAGTCCTCAAAAAGGGCCATGGCAAAGTGCTATTTATTTTACATTTTCTTTGAAAATGAAGCTAGGAGAACATAAAAACGAAATTTTCAAATTTCGGTTTTTCTCGGATATCTCCGAACTTAGATACTCGGAATATTAAAACTTTCTAAATAGTATATTATTAGGCACATAAATGCCTGAATCAATTAACTCCGTATTACTTACCGTTTCCGATATCACCATGCTGTTCATTCTTATCTTGTAAACAGTACATAATATTTGGAACTACTTTGATTATTTTTACTTTTATTTTTGAAACTGAAAATCATTTTCATTTTCACAATTGCATATCATTCAGTGTTGAAGAAATATTCGTATTGTGGATCTGTTGAGCTTATAATAACTGAGTTTTTGACAACTTATATAAACATAAATTCTTGCTCACCTATCAACATCTGACGAAATTTCATTCCATCGTCCAGCCATTTCTATGAGTCAAAACTTGATTGATTTTTGAAATCAGCTATTGATTAAATTATATTTACACCCTGATTCCTGAAACAAAAAAATTAATATAAAGTCACGAATCACAAGACATTTGAAAAATTTTCGACTTTATAGAAATATAATAGTTGATTTTTGCAAGGAATTTTAAAAATTTCAATAGAAAATTATGTCAGGTTTGAAAATGTCGAATTCGGGATATGTTACTTGGAGGAGGAGCACCAATAACACTCAAGGACCCTTTAAGGTCGAATCTATGCACGGGGATCTCTCAAACGGTAAAAAATAGAAAATCCATTAAATTGTGGCAGAGTTAACTGCTTCAGTTCTCTCACATCAATGATCAGTGTATGTTCGTAACATTTCTACATAAGATGTCACTCAACTTCTGTCATCCTGAACTTTGAAATTATACTCGTAATTACCATTCCGAATTTTGGATAGCAATTTTTCATTAGTGTCAATATGTTTTATTGAGGAATGCAATTGACCTCTAAATTCCCGACAGAATCTGTAATTTATGTGTGACATAATATGTATATCATGAAAACATGCAACCTTGAAGTATCGTCAAAGTCTCAAGTGACTACGCCAAGCAAACTTTTCTGTGGA
Organism: Leptinotarsa lineolata; assembly: GCA_015342045.1. Classification (NCBI taxonomy): domain Eukaryota; kingdom Metazoa; phylum Arthropoda; class Insecta; order Coleoptera; family Chrysomelidae; genus Leptinotarsa; species Leptinotarsa lineolata. Next base: position 7,923 of record WOGR01000203.1, on the reverse strand, counting down.
TTATAGTCTCCATCAGACTGGAAATACACATTTTATCATTCCATATTGTCAAGTTATGAAGTGCTGTCATTATGCCTTTTTTTGAATGACATTTACTTTTTAATTAGAGTCTATTGAATGAAAGTTGTGCAATTTTTTTGATTTTGTGAAAAAATTGCACCCCAAGTCCTGTATTGTGGAAGAAACCATGGCTTTTGCACCACGATAATACACCTGCTCACTCATCATTGCAAGTTCGTAATTTTTTTGATACGAAAATACCCTAATAATGCCTCTGCTACCGTATCCACCAAATTTGGCCCCCTGTGACTTTTTCCTATTCTCAAGATTGAAGAAATTTATAAAACAATGGCGTTTTGCGATGGTTAAAGAGAAAAATATCAAATCGCTAAGAGAACTCAAGGACCTAATATAAAAAAGTTATTTATTCATTGATGTTTTTCGTCTGAACAAACAAGAGGCATGTAATTATTTCGTCTCACAGAAATATTATCACTCATTGTCATCAAAGATATAACCGTGCTAATTGGGAAATAGAATGACAAACGAGATGTTTCCATTTCCTTTGTAAACGTGGATCTTTGTATATTGAATAATTCAATGAGCGTAATAATAGGAGTCGAACTGTTAAGCGGCGACGAGATCGTTATTGAAAATGAAACAATGGCATGGCATCTGATCTAATTGATATTAGAAAAAGTCCCAAGAATACGAAAGGTAGATCCCCTCATGAAACAGTATATTTTTTCATTGAAAAATGAAAATACCAATTTACTGATTATACGATAGTAAACTAGCTCATCTCTCTCTTAATGAATTGGTAGGTGAAACTATTTTTCTAATGAGAATGGCCACCGACAATAGCCAATAAGTTAAAAAATATTGTCAAGGGTTAGTGATTCTGTGAATTTGGTATATAGTATATGGTAGATAGAAAATTTGTTCTCATTGCATGCATGTAACGTTGAATCAATACATGCGAGTTTACTCGTCTCTGTATTTTTTGTCTCTCCTGATATCAACAGTTTCCAATTTTGGCTATTCAAATGGTTCCACAATTTGGATTGGCTGGATCAAAAAAATGTTCATAGCATTCCCAGTTCAACACGATTACATCACCAGTCTGGGATTTCTAATGGAATACCCAGTATTGTTAAAACATTTTTTGTTTTAGCAATAATTTTTATACGAATGTCCTATGTGTCCACGGTGATGTTTTCTTTTGTCAAAAAATACGTCTGGGAGGCTATGACCAGCGAAAACATATGATCTACTTTCATGATATGATGTGGAAATGAAGTCAGCACTTATACTTTTTCAACATACTTATCAGAAATCATAAAATCATTCCAACTAACATTTCAAGTTAAAATTACGTTAGATTGGCGACCTTTCCGGAAGAAGATATGTTTACGTTATATTTACCTCATATTCACCAATGTGGGGAAAACATCGAAGTGAATCAAACTTCAAGAATTATAATATAAGGAGATTTCAATCACTGGGTTGAGGGTCTAAATTGGGATTATTATTTCGATAATGGTCTGAAATTTACAAAAATCGACTGATTTTCCACAATAATATTATTTACTCGAAAAAAAAGATGAACAAGTTTTATCGAATGTATACTGTCTACTTACCTCAACCTCTTATGATTTCTTCAACATGAACAAAGTGATGTAATAGGGCGATAACAATACCTTCTATTAGATATAAAATAATAACATAGAAAGTGACTGCAAATAGTCTCTTCCAACAAAATATTCTTGTCTGTTGAAGAAATTAGGTAAATTTTCATTTTTCTCAAAATATATTCATTCAATTTCTATTTTGTTTGCTTCAAAGTAGCCCCCCTCATATATAATAGCTGGTGCCAGCATCGCAAAACACTGTTCTGGGTCTATTCAATTTCGTGAACAGAAAAAAGTCGTAGGGGTCCAAATCTGGCGAAGACGGTGGTTGAGTCATGATGACGGTGTTGTTTTTGGTTGAAAAATTACGAAGAGGCAATAAAGAGTGGGCAGGTACATTATCGTGATGAAAAATCTATGAATTGTTTTCCCACAATATCGGACGTTTTCCTGGTCTTGCTTCTCGCAAGTGGCGCATAACTCCAAAATAATACTCCTTATTGACCGTACGACCGAGCATAACTCCTGATGCCATGATAGTCGATGGAAACAGTTATCAAAACCTTGGCATTTGATGGAACTTTGCGTACTTTCTTTGGTATTTGCTCTCCTGAGCTCGTCCCTTAGGACGAAAGGACTTTGGTTTTGATGTCATAACCATATACCCATGATTCGTAACCAGTTATGATCCTTTCAAGCAAATCTGTATCGCCGTTGACGTCATTCAACAATTCTTGAGCGATGCTCATACGACGATTTTATTGGCGAATTCTGGAAGGAATTTCGCTGCCACACGGTTAATGCCCAAAATTTTCAAAAAATGCATGGCATGAGTTAACCGATATGCCGAAATCCTCAGCAACTTCTCTAATAGCGATTCAAAGATTCTCCATAACAATTTTCTTCATTTTGTCATTATTTCAATCGGTTGTTGATATGCTTGGGCGTCCAGAACGAGCGTCGCCATTCACATCTTCTCGACCTTCTGTGAAAAGCTTGAAACTGTTGAAGTAGATGAAGTATCTCAAATAATCTCTTGAATGAATGTTTTTATTTCAGATAACTCAAGTCACATTTTATTGCGTGAAAAATCTCTAAACTACACATAAACATATACAATGTGAACAAAAACAAATCAACAAATTATGAAAATGGTGATTTTTCAACACCCTCTCTCATTGAATAATTTGTTCAATCCCATTGTTTGTCTTAAAATGTTCAATTTTGGTTTGAACTGCGCTTTGGTAAGTGTATCTGTTACTTAGTATTCTGATACTATTTTTTGAATTCAAATAGCTTCTTTCGAGATCAGTTCCCTCACAAAGAATATGAATATACATTACATTATTATTGTGACTTTAGCTGTCAAACTGACGGACACAAATTTTTTCGCGCTCGGAAAACTTTTCTAATTTTTCGGTGAATCTGGTTGATGAGCAGCAGCTCTGTGTGTTTCTAGTGTTGTTAGTAGTCTGTGCGTTTTGTTGTAGTGAGCACACCCCGGTACTGGTGGGTAAGCTTAAAATATTATTCCTGAAACTGTTCTTTGCTTGTAATGTTCTGAGTTTTCCTTTCATTTAATAATTTCAGAGGCAGATGGAGGAACTGCTTCGCAGCCTGGCTGGGAAGGACAAGGGTGAGATCGTTGGCATGATTTGTCAACTGATCTCTTCCTTGGGCCTGACCCAGGCAGATTTACAGGGCAAAACAGTGCCACTTCCAGGGGCCGACCGTCACTCGCTGAGAGATCGGCTACTACCCCGCCTGCCCGAGAAATTGATTCAGATGATAACAGAATTATTTCCTCCTCCTCTTCTATACCAAGAAAGAGGCGCTTTCAGGAAGACTTTCCACCTCCACCTCTACCTCTCAAGGAGGAAGTAGAGAAGTGGACCCTCTAGGAACACCCGAAAGGGAAAAAATTAAAAAACAAGGCTATTCTCAAAAACATCGAGGCTGAAGCCCGAAAATACTTTTCCGACTCTGAATCTCTCCACAAAGGAAATATCAATTCTAGTATCACAAATCAGGTCCGTAAGGTGGCCACCCCAAAGGCCAAACCCACCATGAAAAAATGGATGTAACACCTGATGCTCCATCGCCAATGGATAGTGCTTCGATAAATTCCGTTAGCAATTCCAATACAGTCCAGGGTAAGGAGCCTGGTTTTCCTCTCCCTACTCCTGCCCCCCTAATAACAAATGTCCATCCTTCGGCCAAAAAGGCTAGGATCCCACCCATCGTTGTCCGTCAGAAGGACAAGTGGGTGAGATTGGTTAAGATAGCAGCCAAGGAGAAGAATAACTTCTCCAAGGCTGTCAACCTTCATGACGCGATCAAGGTTCAACCCGTCACTCCTGGCGACTATCGTCGACTGTCAAAGGTCCTGGTAAATGATAACATCCCTCACCACACCTACTTTCTTCCTGAGGACCGGCAAATTCGTACCGTCTTCAGAGGCGTGCCAGAACACCTAGCAGTCGATGATATTCATGAGAAGCTAGAAGCCAGGAGTTTTGTCCCCACATCAGTGACCCGCATAAAGCGGGCTCACAAGCCTATGCCATTGGTCCTTGTCCTAGTCAACAAGGACCAGAGGCATATCTTTGAGGTCAAAGACCTCTTGAGTGCCATCGCTGCCAGTGTTTTGGCCACTGCCAAAGGAACTGCCTAGCAGTTTCAATCTGTGTGAAATGTGCCGGCAGACATCTCAGGCCGAAATGTAAAAAGGCGAGGTCTGACCCCCCGAAGTGTAATAACTGCAAGGGGGCCCACGCTGCAAACTATAGAGGCTGTCCTGAGTTCCCGAAGGTTCGAAAGAAGGCCTCAAATCGCTCAGGCAAGAAGACTCCCCCAACAGGGAGACCTGTGGGGTCTGGACGCGTCCAGGAGGAGGTTAGCTCCGTGAAGGCTGCCTCCTAGGGTGCTAGCACTTCAGCGAAGCCCTCCCTCTCCCGACCCGCACCCTCACCTCAGGCTCAAGAGGGTTCGGACATATGTGCCCCACTGGACCAGATGAAGAGACTTTTCGTTAAATTCCCCGTGCTTGAAAAGATGTTCACGGTGAATACAAACGTGATAGCCGGAATTACCAATGTCTAGACAACCAAGATCCCTGAAGATAGTCTTTTGGAATGCCAATGGCATCCGACATCGCAAACTCGACTTTGAGAATTTTCTCGTCGAGCACAACATCAACGTGGCTCTCCTTCAAGAGACACGTCTGTCAAATGAACCTCCTGTCGTTCCAAATTACAGGTTCTTTCACAGGGAACGTGTTGGACGCGCTGGAGGAGGAGTTGGAATTCTTGTCAAATGATCCCTTCAGTGGGTTCAATACAGCATTGATAATGATCGAGCACACAGAACTACTGGTGACTTCAATGCCAAGCATGGACTATGGAGTAGAGCCACGAATCGAAACGGCCAAGCGGTACATGCTCTTGCCGAAATGCATGAATATATAGTGTTTGGACCAGTAGAGCCAACGCACTATCGAGGGCAGTATAGACCTGATGTGCTGGACAACGCGCTTCTCAGGAACGTCTCCATGACCAGCGAACTTTGAGTTCTGTCGGAATTGGATTCTGATCATAATCCAGTCATCCTGCTACTGGAAGATGATCTTCCCTCTCCTGGCTATCGCATGAGATCCTCGACGGATTGGGATGCCTTTGCTAACCACCTCGGAGAGATGCGCTCCCCCCTCCCCTGAGACACTCAACTCTCCTTGACGAACTCGACGCGGCAGTAGGGTACTTCGAGCTCTCTGTCTCTTCAAGACGAGACCATCAGATTCAGGGTCACCAGTGGCTGACCTCAAGGTGGGGTTCTATCTCCCCTTTTGTGGTCGCTCCTGATGGATATCTGCTTATGCGGATGACTTTGTCCTCTTGGCAAGGTCCACGTCGGGAAGGTTATCTTCTAATATCCTCCAAAGTACGATGGACGTAGTTCACAGTTGAGTTGGTGCCAGAAGGAGCAGATGTCTGTCAACCCCAGCAAAACTGTGATCATTTATACATATCTTTAAATTTCACGAAAGCGCAAGAAAAAAAGGATTGATGATGGATCATTTTACCTAACCTGGGGTTAGTCAACGCTGTTTTAAATACAGTAGATATTCATGTTATTTATTTATATGCAAATAATATTGCTATAACATTATAAACATCATATAAATCTGATGAATCTTCTTCGTTATGACTAGAGGTTCTATTACAATTTTCTCAACCAAATGGTATAAATTTCACATGTTGCTCTATCTTTTATGAGATGTTCAATATATTTTCTCCATTTTTCGGATTCAGCATTTATAAGGACTCGAAAAAGGATATTTTGATATCATTTATTTCGAATGTTGTGTTTTTTTTGGGAGAAAAACCTTCACTTGAGCCCGAACGAGTTTGATAAGATAAGGTTCACAATGATAAGGAGGCAGACGCAGGATAATAATATTTCGTTTTGGCGCTATAGCAGCAAGCGTCTTATAATTCAGTGTATTCTTGGAAATACAATGTACTCATACTTTCCATACGGTTTAGGGGTGTTCGTTTGAAATCGAATAACGACATTCTGTATACGAATGGATTAAATAGCATTACTTCTCCGTTCCTTTCTCTATTCAATGAATTATTACTTCTGCCGCGTTCCCTCTGGTTTCTGTTCTGCCATTGGCCTAGTTTTCACCGACGACTACAGATATATTTCAACCTGGGAGAAGCTCTTTTCAGGTCGGAATGTAGATCGATAAGCGATTCCTGACGAATATATCAGATCAAGGAAGGGCTTTATTCTGCCAATAGAGCTGTAATTAGATCTATATTGCAGTAGTATGTTGTAAAGTTTAAATTGATACAGGGTGTCATGTAAATATTTGAGAGGGTAACTGTATAGACGACTCTGAGAAAAAAACCCTGTGAACTCATTTTCCGAAAAATTTCGATTAACATGAATTTTTCAACTGAGGACCCTTCATCCAGTGTTCCGATACACAGAGCATATCAATATGATTTATTTCTACAAACATCTCAATTGATATATAATTGTTTGAAAAACCTTGTACATTTATATGACCAAAATATATGTTGTAGTTGTGAGTAGCTGCAAGGCAGTTTTCTGTGAGGTTATTGCAAAATTCAATATGATTATATCTATCAACTAGACGCTCAGATGGGTTTGTAAATGTCCTAGGGATGAAAAATCTTCAGTCACTTTAGGGCCAAAGTTAATTCTTTCATCCATTTTTATCTCCTCAGCTAAGAAAGTTGGCCTACTGGAATCGGTAGTCGTATTTATGGTAGTCATATTTATGCAGATGTCATCAGAGAACGATATTTGAGAGAGGCTGGGGTAAATATATTCCGTTTTTCTAATAATGTCATTTTTCCGAGAGGAACAAGTTTGTACATTTTGTTGTCTTGTAGATTTATGAAACTTTGGTGGGTTGGACTCCTAAATTTTGAAATGATGTTCAATATACTGCAAAAGAGCTTCAAACAGAAACCATTTTGCCGATTTTTTAAGAGAAAAACTATCGAAATTGTAATTTTTTGTCTAATAACGTTATTACAATCCAAGAAGTTCTTAGACATCATAATCTTGTTTGAAAGTCGCATCATATTCAGGTTACTATCATATATTGACATGTTCATGTGTCTTAGATCATAACGATATGGTTCACTGATGAAGATGAGATGAGGCTTGCTTATCCTCTTTGAAAAGGTTTCTTTGATTTTTTTTGCAATCAGGTCATAGTTCCAGGGCCACAGAATAATATCTGTTTCCCGAGATTGCTTCAAGAGTTCAATAGTAGCACTATGGAGATCTACATCCCTACAGCCGGGTTTCAAAACAGACTTTATAGTAAGATCGCCACCCGCTTGTCTGTCTGATATGAAGGTCTGAAGTGTAGCTGGTAGCGTTCACTTTGTAGCAGATAACTCGTAGGTTCGAAACAAAGCAGAATTTATTTTCCCGAAAATATCACTAGTTTACAGCCAATTTACGACTGTAATGCCAAAGGCAGCTTTTTGTTAATTATCGGTCCCTCAATGCGAAAATGATAGTACAAATTTCCTAACACGTGAGATTTTTGAGTTATGATTTTTTTCACAAAAATTTAATGAGCATATGATATTTCAAATTTACTTTTCTTTTAAATTGAGGAAATTGTTTTGAATCTGGCAACACAGAGGCTCTGCCCATTATTCGAATCTGCTTCCGCTGTATATGAGAATTGTAACACCGCTTCTCGAACTTCCGATACTCGAAGTTTCCAGAAAATACCAGA